>CAEGAE010086648.1:0-23644 GCA_903067095.1 Girardinus metallicus | reverse complement strand
GGACAGATATGGCTGTTTTCTTGCCCCACACGAACAACCAGGGACTGAACAAAAACAACTCCGCCGAGACTGAGCCATTTCCTAGCCTTTTAATGCTAACGCTATAGCCACCGGAAATTGTCAAACCCCACATCCGCTTTAAAACGCGGAAGCGTGAAAAAGGTCAATTTAAAAGCAATTTGACTTGGTAATTTAACGCCTTAAAATTGGACCTCTGTCTCTTTAAGAAACACACGGTCTTTCTGAAACTCTGCCTTCAGGACGACGTCACAACATGGCTCCTCTATTAACCCTTTAGCGACGTTTTTACCAAAGTTTCACTGACAAGCAGCTCCTTAATGAGCTCAGCTGACGCTCAGTTCCACCAGGTGTTTGCTAATTGCTGCTGGCTAGTCTGAAGGAGCTGATTGGGGCAGCTGTGGAGGAGGGCTGCTTTGTAATTTGGTAGTTTGGACACTGCAGGTTGGAGGAGGCGAAAGTCATGGAGATTAAAGTATTTCTCAAACATGCATGATCGAATCAAAGCAACATGCCAGGTATGTTTTTGATGAGGGAAGAACATTATAATGACGTAAAGCTCAAAGAACTGTGTTTTACATAACACTGCCACTTTAACGTAATGCTGAAACGATCAAGACTTTCTGTCGTCATTCAAGAATAGAATGAGAATGCTAACTACAGTTTAAGTCACAAAAAATTAAGCTGCAAAATTTCTGGATAATCAAAAACCTCCACAAGAACATAGTTTTGAGGTGAGGGGGGGGAGACCTTAAAACACCCCAGTGGCTGTATTGACACGTCTGCTACAGCCTTACATTTATTGACTTGAAGATTCAGAAGGCTACTTTGAGCCGATGTCTTCTCTTTCAATCTCCGAGATGGCAGACGTGCTGATAAGGAGTGGCGGTCAGAGAGACAGAGAGGCAGAGCAAAGATGTGGGGGGGCCGCCTGACGAGGATGTAATAACTCCACACCTCGTCTGCAGAGGGAGACATCAAAAGACCCTTGACCAAGATGAACTCTGACAGAGTCTGGGGCGCAGCCCATCAATATCCCCCGCTGCCATTAAATCATGATCCAGAAAGTGACTGAGGCACTCGCTGACAAAGAGCGCGCGCTCCGACAAAACGACGGCGACACTAACGAGAGAGCAGGTGACAGATGCACACGTCGTGAAGACGGCTATCTGAGGGCTGAGCGGAATCGCTAATGAAAGGCGAGCCTTTTTAGATCCCGTATCGCTCCCGCAACAGCATTCCGACAGACGGACAGAGTGAACACGCCTGCCAGGGCTTCGCTGATTAAAAAGATTTCACAGTAAACATCTAAAAAGATGTGCGCTCCTCGACTGCTCTTGAAGGACATCACCGTCCTCGTCATTCAGATCAGGCGGAACAAATTCGACTGTTCGCGCGACGAGAAAATGCTGGATGTTTATCACATCACAGTGCTACGTTGATTAATCTTGGACATGCTGATCTTTAATTGGATGCCGAAGTCATATTTCTCTTATTTTTTCCCCTTCATACGCTGGAGTTTTTAAGCGCCAAAGGAGCAAATAGCGAGTTATACCAGCAGACTGTCATAGCAATACCAAGCACAGTAAACTTTAAAAACAGAGGAACTCAGAGTTCTGCCCTTGTGAGGAGAAGAGCAGAGGAACATGGCAGAATCAGTCATACAGACAGCCTACGCAGGAACAAGTCTCTAATGCAGATCTATGGAGCCAGACAGGGTCAGTGGAGGCACTGGAGTGTGTTTTAGTGCACCATAACCCAAGACGAATGACTGAGGAACAGTAGAGCGCCATGAATATATATATATATATATATTTTTTTTTTTTTTTTTTTTTTTTAAATCTTACTGAAAAAAATTATAATAAATGGAAACGTTTGCCCAACCTCCTTTTATCTTTTTTTTGATACATTCACTCTTGATAAAACACATAATGGTTGTTTTTGCAACTGTCTTTGATAATAATTATTTCCCACTGAAGGGACAGATCTAACTGTACTTGCAAGCTCAGTTTCTTTAATAACTGCATTCTGTTAAAATACATTCTGCCTTTTTTAAAATATTAAAAGAGGCAAAAGGAAACACTGCAAATTACAGTTGGCTTTGCTGCTTTCGTTCCTTTGCATACTCTGCTAATGAGAACACATTAGCATGCTTTGTTCCATGGAGAATGCAAGTTTCAAAACCAGATAATTTATGATGTGATTCAGGTTTGAACATGATAAATAACAATGTCAAGCGAATGGTGAAAAACAAAGCTGATTTGAGATGTGCTTAGCAAGTTATGGTAGACAAAAACTGTTGCCTTTAAAGCATATTGAACAGTAACTACATCAGGAGATGTGGCAGCTCTGTAACAAACTGAAAGGAAGTGCAAAAAACATTTAAGGTAAGCTTAAACCTAAATATTTGTCACATTTTTCTTTTAAGTTAGTCACCTTGCTCCAATGTAGTGAAAAGTTGTGTTCAAAGTTCAAATGCAGGTAATAGTTCTTATAAATGCTTTGGGAACACTATGCAGTCTGTTTGAAATAAAATAAAATATTTTAACTGAAAACAAAGAATATGTTAGAGTAGATGGGTGTGTATGCATTTTATTTGTGCAAACTCAAAGATTAACTCTATATAAAATGAAAATTATTTGAAAAAGCAAGCAGGAGCTGTTTGCCAATAGCTTAGCTGCATGCGTTTTCTAATTCTTACAGTAATCATAAGAAACTTTAGATTCTTCTTTGAGCGCCTGAGAGCATCTGATCATTTAGTGTTTGTCAATCAGGCGTGGCTTGTACACCAGCATGCTCTAAATTCTGCTTAAATGTAATACAGGAATAAACTATTTATTTGGTAGGGATAAGTTTAGTATTTCATTTGCACATTTGTCCAAGAAACTCTGACTGCAAACTGTTAAAAAAATACCTGCTGATTATTCACAGTTAGCGCGACCAAAGGGACCCAGCCGTCCCTGTATAATCTGGAAAAGATTTCATCCATCATTCCTCAAGTCATGCTGTGTCATTGCGAAAGCTTATGATTGATTGCGATATTAGTAATTGGATGATTTGAAACTGCAGTCTCCTTTAGTCAAAAAAAAAAAAACACATCTGTGCTCTGTGGTTTCATACTTTCAGCTGAACACGAAGAATTTACCCTTGGGTGACTGTAATTTTCTTTTCATTTGTAGTCAAGCAAACGTCAAGGTAGCATTTTTGTGACCTTTTGTCAGTGCAGATCAATGAGTTGGGACTGTGGTTATTTGGTAGCCTTGATGTTGGAGGAGCAGTGAGCACATTTACTCTGCCTCGCGTCACATGTTCATGTGTGTGTTTTTTTTTTTTTTTTTTTCTGAATGCAGAGACTTTCCATGGGTTCACAGCAGTAGACACAGATAGTATAATTTTGCGCCCATTGAGACAACTGACTACCCATTAACCAATCATGTAATTAAAGCTTTAAAAGTGTCACTATTCCTCTATGAAAGTCTCCATGCTTTTTATCAGAACAATTACAGATTCGTTTGCAGGTTTGTATTTGTTTCATGTATGGAGAATTATTTCTCTGAGTCTTGAAGAGAGAATTAGAGGAAAGAGTTCCTCTTTATATGGATCAGCCTCAGTAATCATGTACAGACAGAACAAAGGCTCTGAGGTGTGAGAAATACTTGATGCCAGTGCAATACTGCAGTGGATAGAAATTGGGAAAATTATGTGAAATTGTCAAAATTTCTCAGGGCAATTGCATCTATTGTCACATTTGTGTATCAGCCTACAGATTATATATATATATCTGTGTTGGCTTAAAACCCATCCAGCCCTCAGTAAGATGTAGTCTTGAGACCATAGTGACAAACTCCAGGTTTTGTCACTTAGGTTTAAAAGACTAACGCTGCTGTGTAGTTGTGACAACTTGTTCCCTGCGAACACCATTTTCTTGACACTTTGAGTAGCTCAAACAGTCGCCTCGGGGTCTGGACGATGTGTCAGAGCCACTGTCTCAACAGCCTGTCAATGCCAGGGTCAGACACAGATTTTTATTTTATTTGATTTTTTTGATGGATCGTTTTATACAGACATCTCTCAGCAATAGCAGCAGACAGGTCATCGTAAATTAGACAAGTTCATTGTGAATGATGATAATTAGTACAGCAATGGAGCGTGTGCCCTGTACGTAGATCCTTTTTTTTCTATTATACGTAGCTGATATCGTTTTGATGTGCTGCATTAGCTGAGTATTTTCTTTTCTTTTTATGAAAAGAATGTTTCTTTTTATGAGGAACGTACATTGTTCAAATTTACTCGCGTTAATGTCTACTTTTTTGTAATTAAGATGTCTATAACTGAACACTGCACCCAAAACAAAACAAAGTTGTAAAGATCCTTGTCTGTCTCTGTATCTTATCTAGAGCAGGTATACATTTAAAATGAAACTAATTTTAAATTTTCTTTATTACCTGTATTTTATCATCTGCTTCTATATTCATATGAAGCTCTCTTTTACGCAAATACTTAAAGGTCTTTGCTATTTTCTTCTTGTCTCTCCTTTGATGTACCGTAAAGCACTGCATTGCCTCGTGAAAGAATGGGCTTGATAAATAAATTTCCCCTGCCTCATTATATTACTGAACTTTGTCTTTCTTGTTTTTATTCTAATTTCAACATTTTTTTTCAATATACTCAATGAATTCAGCCTCATTCTTTATCATTTTAAGTAACAAAAGGATTGAAATCACACTTTCAGTTGAGCACAGTGGGGGTGAAATAAAATAAAACAGTGATTAAGATGAGAGCTGTGATAATGGGATGGAAGTGAGGGTAAAGGTATGGAGAACTGAATCTCTAATGCAGCATAGAATAAGAAAAAGCAGTGTGTATTATTCTTTAAAAGGAGAAAAAGTGATGATCATTTTCAAGAATGTTTTTATTTAATTTTTAACCTTAAATTAATGTAAATTGTAACTTAGAGTACAATGTTGCAGCCTGATATAAGCCAGTCTGTAGTCATATGCTTTGCTGCTTCCGAGAATCTGGACTCTAAGCCATTGAGTACCGATTGCTTGCCAGAGGCGTGGATTCTGATTTAAGTTTTTACCCTTTCGCTAATGTTTGACTGTGACGTATGTATTGTGCCAGTTTGATGCTGTGGAGATAAACGGAAATTGTGTGGTCTGTAAGCAAACGACCTCCACTGCAATTAGAGTAGTGCCAAAATAAATCTGAGAAATCAAACTCTATGAGAGAAATCCCAGATGGAGCCCTGATGGAAGATAGGAATTGAGGAAATTTGCATAGAAAGGCATTAGCCAGGCTATGAGAATGTTGCCTTCAGGCAAATAAATGTTCCAAAACATCCACAATTTTTCTTTTAATTAAGTTTATATAATCCATTTAAGACATAAAAACAATCTAGATGTGGTATCATAATGTAACCATAAAGGGTTAAATATAGATGGTGTTTGTGTCTCACGATGCATTATTTTATATAAGCATAGTAAAAAGAAAAATCAGTATACTTCTTTCTTACTAAAAAGAATATTCCTTCCACAGCAGCAATCAAACCACAAACATTAAATGCAGCCTGCACTTGGTTGTGATCTGACTTCAACCTGGAATTGAACTGCTTTGGCTGTGAACTCAAAAATCCACCTTTCTAGATTTTACATTGTGCTTTTGAACTACATGTCCGCTTAAATTGCCTACAGTGATCATAAAGGGAGCAAAATTGACAAGCTTTGACCCAGTTCCAGCTAGAACTGCCGCCCCAGTTTCAGCTAGAACTGCCATCAAATATTTTTGAATTTTGCAGTGGAAGAATTTTGTTCTCGTGAAGAATGATGTCACTCACACTTCTAAATCGGATTTTAATGCAGCCTGTCTCATGTGGAGTTGGAGTTGCATATATAGATTTGCAGACTGTGTGATGAAGCATCTGCTTGAGTGCTAAATGAACTATCTTTGGTAGACAGGGTGGGTCTTGGTTGAAATTGCTGGGTGTGCTTTTGAGAAACACAGCTGGGTGAGTCAGTGTATTTTTATGTGTTTATGTGATTCAGTGAGTGTGTGTGACTGTGTGTGATCTATGTCCCAGATTTATCTGGACCAAAGCTATGGTTGTGGTCAGACTTGTCACTGAGGCTGCTTTCAAAAATACAGCACAAAGAGTTTTGGATAGTTTGGGAATTATTGTTCCCCTTAGACGGAAAAAAAGCCCAAAGAGGACAAACTGAAATAGGGTAATATTATCCTAAATTGACCTCAAGACAATGTGTTGAAGTTTTATTATATGTTTTAGGAAACAAACTCTTTTGTAATTAAGTATAGAGCCAGGGATAAAACTGATCACCGGCAAAAACTTATCTTTTTCCTACATTTGCTGAAGAAGAAAGTAAACAGAATCCAACCTATTTCTTTCTTTAAACGGTAAGTAGTAAGTAAGGTTCATTTATGTCTCTTTATAGTAAAAAACCACACATTGCTGCAGGAATGAAAAAAACTTAGCAAAACTTAACAGAAAAATTAAGTTGTGAGGTCATTATAGATTTAAGATAAAAGGAAAATTATCAATTGCTTTTTAAAATGTTAAACAGAGTCATAAGTACGGGGTTTAACAATCTGTCTCCTTTAGTCATTAAATTGACTCCATGAAACAACAACTTCTGACCAGATAATCTCAGACTGTAAGAGAAAATGCAAAATTCTGATAGGTCAAATAACAGCAGTTTTCTGGTATGAGAGACGACCTTGTTGGCAAAAACCTCCTTGTCTGCAAAGGTGTGAGTGAAACTAATGAGCCTTTTCTTGTTATATTAATCAATATAGCAGAGGATAGTAACACTGATTCAAAGTAGTTGTGTCAATGATTACCTGCATAACCACTTTCTAGGAGAAAGGAAGTTGAATGATGATATGAACCAGAATCATAATGTGGATGTGGACAACAAGAGGGACAGCACAAACACAGTTATCTGTAGTACAGCATAAGATGGATGGGGAATGTGATTTTATACCTTGCTGAGTCTGAATTTTTTTTGTGAACAGAGAAAATTGTGTATGAGGTATAAGCAAACAGTACAGACAAGGTTCACTGCAATAGGGGACTATGGCATAAGAAGTATAGGAATAATCTTAACTTTACTTGAACATCAATCAAATTTATCTTTGTTAGATTTTAAAAATCAAAACAAAACTATGATGAATGACATTTATTTATGAGTTGTTTCACAATGGTGCAATGTTACCAAGAGGCAGCATTCAGGAGAAAATCAAGTTCCTCTTTTAATTTTGAATTTAAAATGGCATGAAGTGTTCACCATTGAAACTATCACACCATTTATATTTGTATTTATGAAATAGAATGTCAACATAAAAAAAAACATATCCTTCAATATGATACAGCATTGCTAACTAGCAATGAACCTTAAAAATAAGTAACAGCTAGGATTGATCAACATTTCTTTGAAAAATATTGTTTTATCGCTTATTCTCAACATGTATTTCAGTTGGATGAAGGACAGAAATTAGTAGTCACTAAAGAAAAAGCTCAACCAAGACTTAGGAAACCACATTGTGAAATACATTTTGGCTCTGAGAAAAAGAAAGAAAGTGAAAGGCCGTATATGTGCACCTTTGATTTGTGCCCCAAAGGCCACACTGTGCACTGCAGATAAGGTTTTGAAACAAACAAGCCATCAGATCAGAATGCACTTCTCAATTCCGCTTTTTTAGAGACACAAACATTTCTTCCCTCAGAATGAATCTGCCCTATGATCTGGGGGTTACTGAGCGGAAATGGTCCTGCTGGGTGACGATGAGCCTTTGATGACAAAATCATCACTCCACTCAGTTTCACTGAGCCTTTGTGACACCCAACAGACTAAGGTGCACTAAAGGCATAAACATTGAGGGGAGAAGGTCAATAAAAGGTAGACAGTGAGGGATGAGGGGCAGATAACATTACCAGACTGAAAGATTTCACCACATGGCACAGAATTAGTTCTTGCGAACGTGAGAGGCGCTCAAAAATCTGACTTCTCTGTCAATCTTGTGGTGTTTTATGCTGCAGTCAGGCACCTCGTCCCCCTCTCTGTAAGTGAGACAACTGCTGTGTCCCTCTGCAGGACTTTTTTTTTTTTCTTTTTTGGTAGCCAGTGGTCATCTAACTCAGCTGGACAGTAGACTTGACCAATATTTTATAAATATGTTTAGGTATAAATAATTGAAAAATGTGGCATTTGGAATGTTATATATTTCTTTATCAGATAAAAATCTATATAAAAATAATTTTATAAATTATAACAGTGAGTCAAAAGAAACATTAACTTGCCTGACAGAGAGGAATGATAAGTTGCAGCCCAAACACACCTCCTTGTGAAGCAGATCGTGTCTTTCTGTATTCTGGTCTCAAACAAAGTCTGGATGAATTTCGGTATGAATGTGCACGATCTGTCTGGCCACAGAGAAAATGCAGGAGGAGGAAAAAGCATCTATCAGCACTGTTGAGTGACCCCCATCTCACCCTCCCCAGACTGTGTTTGGACAGATGGATCATCACTGCATCACTCACACTTGACAATTGTGGTTGTTGCATGGGAGCCTGATGCATGTGTGTGCGTGTCCATTTATGTATTGTGACGAATACAAAAGCAGGATTTAGTGTATTCGTGAGCCTATTCATTATGTATAATGCAATTCAACCATCATGAAGACCCTCTAATACAAAATCAATAGCAATGTTGATATGATCTTCTCTCCACTCTTTACTGCAGGTAGAATTCAATAGATTAGTTAACTGACACCCCCACTTGACTTGGGAGTGTGAATTGTGTTGCACTGTGCATTAAAAACTAAATTTGTCATGACTTGATGTTACTGAAATGTCTTTTAAAATGAATTAATTTCAAGGCTGTCAAGCACAAAAAAGATACATTTGCAAAGCATAAGGACTTTAATTCAGGTCTTAACATTCACAGAGACAGTGGAAGAATTTGATACACTTATACACAATGCTACTAGTGATTTCAAGATTAGGTAAATTAGCTTACGCTTTCAAGTAAGAGTAAATGTTCACTGGACACTTGGTTCAGTCTGAGCTTAAAATAAAATGCCATAGCTCAGAAAAACTGCCCCTACATTGTTATTGGAAGGATTTGTGATGAGTGAGTCGCTTTGTGCGAGTGATGCTCCACGCAGAAGCTTTGAGCTCTTTCTTCCTGGAAGGAAGCACCTTTCAACCACTTCAAACATCATGCTGGCTCAGGAATAGCTGAAACAGGACAACACAGGCGAGACAGGATGCATGTACCAGTAACATGTGAGCCTCTTGCAAAATAATGACAAGCATCTAGCTGGATGCTAGTGACTCTCCTCCATGTTTGTGTGCAGAATAAACTGTGTTATGCCAGAGTTTGGACTCTATAAGATTTGGACTCTATATTTGTATGTGAATGTTGTTAACATTCTAAAACCAAGTGTTGGTCAGTACAAAAATATATTGTCATTCTATGAGTATGCAAAAGTTTAATTTGAATCCAATATTTGTTGGTTGTTATACTCAACCTGTCATGAATATGCAGTTTTCATACCAATAAAACACTCTACCTGCTTGGCTGGATTCTCACAACTGTCACAGTGGAAAGTGTCTGCTTAGGATCGCAAAAAGATTTGGAAGCAATGAGAAACCATTGGATATTGTCATTACAGAATTCAACAAAAAAACATTTATTTCTAATATCATGTAGCCCTAGTTTGTATTATGCAGAATTAGTGCCAACTTTTCATACTGTACTCCTGAATATTTTTTTTAGTGTGCCTACAAGCAGGAAATTTGAACTTGCATATTTCATTAGAGTATGTGAATTTAAATCAATAGCTTAAGTGATACAATTATATTTGAAGGCCAAACATTAAAAGTTAAAAGAAAGGAAAAGTCTAGAGTTTTTGGTAAAAGTTTTCAGGAAAATGAATGTTGTAAACCCAGTGGATTAGGTGTGGTCGGAGGAAACATATTGATCAAAAGAGCATGTTTGCAATGGTGGGGTTTTGGTTCAATTACTAGGGCTTTCATTTACTAATAAACAGACATTTAAAAACACATAAATTTAAGCAATTAGTGGTTGGCTATAGATTTATTTTTCATTGAAGACATGAGTTAGATCAAAGTCACTCCTTGTCCCCACCCAGCCCTACCCCTATCTTTGACCCGTAGGTCATTTTGTCCATCTTCTATCATTATCTCTGGTTGGATACAGTCCTAATAACCTTTATAGCAAAAAGGAAGGGCAGTTGTAGGTATTCTGTAAAGTGTAACCTGAGGGCTAAGACAATGACAGCCTCTCCAGCTGCTGTTTCAGGAACAGTCATCAATCAAGGAGAAATTGGAGCATCACTATTCTTCTGGTGCAGCAATAAGAAACCAATACGCAAATAAAATTCTTTAGAAATCTCATCTACTGGGTCCAGGGATGGTGCAGGGGTAAAGCATGTGACTCATGTACAGGACGTCTCAGGTTCAAGTCCCAGCTTATTGACCTTTCTCCTTGCTCTCAACCTGTCTTCCTGTCTGATCCTTGTCAAATAAAGGCCCCTAAAACCAAGAAAATCTTTAAAAACATATGCAATTAGGAAATTCTATCTTCTTTCAAAGTTAAATAAATTAGAATATGATTTCAAAGCTTTTGTCAGATTTAAAGTACCTGTTGAAAATAACGGCCATTTATATGGTACATTTAATACCACCAGGTATTAAATATACTTTTCATTAGGCCCACATTTCTTTATTAAATATATTTTTATTGCTCTGGTGTAATGTTCTAATCTTAAATGCCATGTTTTCATTAGCTGCAAGCGTAAAGTCATAATTCACAACCATAAAGTTGTGTAATGAATCTAATGTGTTTACTTTAGTGAACTGACTTATTGAAATGAATTAGCTTTTCAAAAATACTCTATTGAAAATGACTGTATATGACAACACCCTTTGCTATGTGATTGTTTTTATATGTGGCTTGTGGCACTGCTGTTCTGTGCCTTGGCTGTATGTGGATCTTATCCATCAAAAAGTCCCTGGGTGATATTACAGTGTTTAACGTGAATGCACTTGTGGTGTCCATGGGTTCACATGTGAGAAAGTGAGCAGAAGTAAGAAAAAATGGAGGCCTGTTCAAATTCCCCTGAGATGATTTAGCATTAAATCACCAAACAGCACAGAAATCTCTTTCTGTGCTTTCCCACAGGACTGGTTGGAGGAGAGTGGTGAGTTAAAACAAGAGGATGTACTAGATATCTCTGTATGGGAATGATGCAACAAGTCAGATGATTCGTTGTGTAACTATTGCAGTTTGTGTTGTGTTACTTACATTACAAAATATGATGTAAACACATATGAGTGCATAAATCATGCCATCCGTGGGTCTCCCAAAGGCTTATTTTTTAAATGTATGACTTATAAAAGGCCTTTAGATGTCTTAGTTGTTTCCCCTTATGATGTTCTTTTTCCTTTTTGGCTGTTTCTTGTGCCAATACTGGGAAGCAAAAAAAAAGGAGACAGAGGGGAGAGATATAGATATTTCTGTCTAAATTCTGAAAATATTTGTCTTCAATTCCAGTTATTTTTCTTTACTGACAGTTTACTCCTTTAAACTGTCACATTTGAAATAGTTTAATGAAATTAGATGAGTTCATGAGTTGGTTGTAACTGGCTTGAGAGATCCTGTAAATTGTGATCCTTCAGGTGGTAAAATTCTTAAATGTGTCACCTCAAGTCTTTCAGTTGTGGACAGAAAACAGCTGAAACCAGTGTGTTATTGTGAATACTAAGATTTTAATTAACATGTGAACAATTTGAAAGTTGTGTAGTGTATCTATACAACAAAAAAACACAACATATCATAAAAGTATTTTTACAATCGGTCACTAAGAAAAAGTAAGTCTTCAGCATGTAGTGTAAGAGAATGTTTTGACTTATGGTACATAAGTCAAAACATTCTTTAGACTTTAGACTTTTGAGAATTGGGACTGCTTTGTCAATTGCAATACTTTGTATACCTCTTTGTGATAAAATAACCAACAAGGAAGACCTAAATATAACTATGATGTCACAACTGTCTATCTATATGTTTATATGCTGAAATAAGACTTTCCTTTGGTGTCCAGGATCCCTGGGACTGATTTGGAAAACCTTAGTTCAGTGTGAAGGCAATATTGATGCTATATAATATTGCGTCATTAGGAAGCTAAAGATTTGAACTTGGAACTTATCACCAAGGGAAATTAATCAAAATATGACTGGAAACTTGCAACAAAAAGCTATTTAACTATAAGGACTTGATATATCATAAACACTATTTAGTCCAACCTGCATCTTGTCTTCCTTTTTGCCCCTCCTCTTCTCACCTTCTATTGCCAAATACATTTTTCATTAAAAACACAACTAGAAAAATCTGAAACCCAGTTTGGTGTCCAAGCTCAAAAGTTTGGAGGACACGTTAAAAGGTTTGTGCATTTTGGAGGTCTGCATGTTTCTCCCTATTCAAGAGCCCTTTACCAGTGGGTAGACAAGTGCATAACAAACTTGGTATCTAATTGAGCTTATAATTGCCTCTCATTTTTGGGTTAAAGATGTCTTTGTAAAATTCTTTTAGTTGGTGTCAGTGCACAACTAACACCAACTGCTGGGCACGGCCGCCTGCCGGGCGGCCGTGCCATTGGATGCGTCATAATGAGTTAGTTGGATGAATTTAAACCCAGTTTAAGGTTAACGTTGTAACCTTGGCTTGAGAATGGCAAGGACCTATGTTGCCTCCATGTTATTGAACAACTCTGATTTTACTTCAAATTAACTAATGATCTATGCAGATTGCACTGTGTTTTTGATGTACACCAGAAAACATTTTGAAGGCCTTGCAAAGACCATTTATGTTATGATTGATAGACAGTGTCATGGTGCATTCTTAGTCTTTAGGCCATAATTTTGTAATCTCATGGTAACTCTTTCTAGTCAAGAATACATGTGCTGAGGCACACTTGAAAACATGTATGTTTTTGAGAGAAAGATTTAAAACCGTTTTTCTACATGCTGATCTGAGCTTAAGCTTCTTTCTGCTAACTCATTGCATGTGGGAAAGCCACTTGTGCTTGCACATTTGCTTACGGAAATTCCTGCGAATGCAAGAGACTAAATCTCTGTTCCACATAAACACTCACTTTATCTAATTTCCTTAAGCCTCACTTCTTTGCTCTGCAGATTGTGAAATATTTTCTTTAAGCAAATGCAGACATAAAACATTAGGGGTGTATGACCAACAGTTGGAAGAAAGTCCTAGAAGCCTAGAGGGTAAGATGGGATTTTGTTGAGGAAAATGTTGTTATAGACTGCAGAGGCAACTAACAGGAGAAGGAAATGGACTTTGAAACGACTAAAATGAAAGAAGAGGACTGCAGAAGCTGAACTACCAAGACAAAAGGGAAATTGGCTTTAGTGAAAAAAGTGTCTGGGTGTTGCTTTCTATTCTGCAGATGACAGGTGCTTTGCATTAAATCTCCACTGCCTGTGCCTCACAGAAATATGCCCCAAGATCCTGCAAACAGAACTCAATTTAACCTTTCAAGAAATTCAAGAAAAAATGGAAAGAAACTTTCACCGTTGTGATCTTATTTGAGAATTTGAACAGAAATGCGTCTCATGTTGCATCCCATCGTCAGTTCAAGCTTGAAGGAAGATTCACACTTCAGGGAACAGTGGAGGCAAGATTTGCCTACAGAGAGCGTTAGGCTTTGTTTTGCTTCTTTTTGTCAGCACGCTGATTTTTCTCATGCTTTTCTACCTTTATGCATGAAAACAAAATTAATCTTTTTATTTTTGCTATTTGCTACCTACAATGTAGACTAAATCGACACTATCCGGGAGGGAGAGTTGTTCCGTTTTTTGTTTTTTTTTTCTTTCATCAGCATAACAAATGAAACCAACAGTTCACATAAAATAAAGAAAATAGAAGTGTTCTTCAATTTCACCTGGAATACCTTTTGGAAAAAAGTAAATGAATGATTTCCATTATTATCTTCACTATCTTTACTCACTTCACCTCCAATGCTGCCAGTGATGAGCCATGCAAAGTCAGTGGAGCTCTCTTGCTTCTGCTGCTCGCAGCGTGAATCATTCCTGTAATAGCATCATATTAATGATTAAAAATTAATGATGTAGGTGGTCTAGACAGCTCATCAATTCTCTCCCACAAAGAAAGAAATTATGAACAACTGAGCTGTGCAAACTCCTTTGTTTTTCTTGCAGCGACTGAATTTTCCATCCAGCATAAATCTGTTTGATGCGTAACATAATAATCACGTTCTGTAATCGGAGGGCTCAGCTTTGAATGAAAAAGAACAGATTTACAGCAGCCAAAGCATTCAGTTGACCCTTAGGGAAACAGGTGAAGCACTACATCGTACAAGTTTTACTCACTGGCACACAATAAGTAATAAACTATTAATAATGTAAAAACACATAAATACACAAAATGCAGAGAACTGCTTCTGCACTCCTTGAAGAAATATGTTAAGGTTTAACTTCACTGGGAACAAAGCCTTCGTCAAAGGAGGCATATTTCAGTCATTAATGGACACTTTAGGTGAATGATGTAATGTAGACCATGTCTGATACAGGCACTCAGTGTCAGAGGTGAAAAGTCTCTCTGTGCCTGTGAGAAGTTCACACACTGCTGCCAAAATCTGCAGAATATTGTCTTTTTTTGTCTTTCACATTCGCTCCACTTCTCTCCTCTGCTTCTCAGTTGGAACATATATCTTTTTGCTGCTTCTGATTTCCTCATCTAAAACTTTAGGGAGTACAGCAGATGATGAAGCTTTATCATGGCCAAACTGAAACTGTATGCAGATCACACTTTTTCCTAAACCTTAATCTGTCATTTTCTCCTTCTGTCCTACCAGGTGTGCCCTCTTGCTCTTGGCCTTTGAGGCCTAAGGAGGAAATAAGCGAAGCCTAGACCCCCATGGGACGCCCTGTTATCCAGCATGCACTGCTGCTGTTGCAGTGCATGTTGGTCCTGCGCCCTTGTGGTGTTGCCAGTAGGAGAGGGCCGGTGCTACTGCCTGAATCTCCCTGCCACAAGACGGAGCACCCACTCATCCCACACTCAGGTAAGTTATCAAAGGAATAGACAATCAGCACTAGCTCTTTCATCCTTTCTACATATATGAAAATTAGATGTAAAATATGCAGTAAATATGAAAATATTGGGACAATATATACAACCATTTATTTGTGTAGCTACAATTGTATGGTTAAGTGTTGGAACTGAATTTGTGAAATAAATGCCAATTCTTTTATTAGCTGACTGCAAAGTATGGTCATATTTCTTATATTGCATACCATTTCAACAACATCATAGTAAGCAATAGAGAAGTTGTTCATGTTGTTCTGCCCCATTTTGAATGATGCTCTGGGAAAAGGGCCACATTTCGCTCATCAAAGACCACAAACACTCCTCCATGACAGTGAGGTTTTCTCTTCTAGTTTCTATATTTTTCCAGGATCTCTGCATACTTCTACTTCTGACATCTGAAAGTTTCACAGTTGATATCAGACAAACAGTATTTCTCAAGTTTCTTCTTTGTAATAAGCAAGCTGTTGACCTTAGAAAAAGAAATAGCTTTTATTTAGGTTCTTTTGCTCTGTTTGCTAGTTGTTTACATTTTGTGCCAAGCAGACATTTTTCTTTGTGTAGTATTGTGTATCTTCCTTCAGCCACTTCTATGAGGATGTGTGAATATAACATGTCAATTTGTCAACCACAGTTTGGGAAATCTGTATTTTCTCCAATTAATAAAATAGTTTGACAAAACCAGGTTTGTAACAGATTCTATTTGAAGCTGCAGTCTCTAAAATATTGTTCTAATTTTCAAGAATTTCTTATGTATAAAATAATGAAACTGTGTACCTTCAATTTGGAATAATTTTTGAAATGGACAGGTTAGTTGCTTATAATCATTTCTTAAATTGTACATACACAGCAATATGTACTTGCTGTGTGTACTGGTATTTAGTAGTGTCTTGCCATACTTTGATTTTCTTACTTTTGTGTTCAGGAATCAGCAAAATTGGGCATTGCAACATAATGGTAATACTTTGAAAGGAAATTTTATATCCCAAAGATTTTCCCTTCTGCCTAAAGATCATTCTTAAATCCCATTGCACTATTGGGTATCTACTTTGCCCTTTATTGGCATATAAATATATGGGGATGAAAGTAAATAGATCTCCTCTATTGCCTTTTCGTCCCATACTGTACTATACATATACTATATTGACCTCAAACTAAACAAGATTGCCTCAGAGTTTGACAGACATAAGCTGTGCTTCTTAGTGACCCAATTTATATTTTAGACTACATCATTTATGAAAGTGCTGCTCAAATGTTCAAGCAACAACCCAAAAATAAAATAGTTTAATCTTAAATTATGCAGATATTCAATTTATCGGCATATGGTTTACTGTCAGTATGGTGTTCTGTTTCTGAAATGCTCTGATAGTTTTAAGTCAGATGTGACATGACACACACCTTCCAGAATGTTACTTTGTCATCTTGCTAGTTGACAGAATATTTTCCCAAAAGGCTTGGGAAAAGTTATGTGCTTTTTGGTCAGCAGTGGTTTTGGGCTTGGAACCCTCCCATGGAGGCCATTTTTACCTAGACTCTCTTTCTTATTGTTGAATCATGAATACTGACCTTAACTGTGGCAAGTGCAGATGCATTGTTCTTTCTGAACTGTCTCCACATTGTGCTGCATTTTTAGAGACTGCATAAGGCTTCGTTCTCTCTACCCCTCATTTTACACTGCAATTGAACCTCTTAACTCTAATGAAATGCAGTAAGACCCAGTCGACAAACAGTTCTGGTGGCAATCAATACAGTCCTGTCTACTCACGGCAAAGTAGTAAAATGTCATTGAGCTGCTTTGAGTGCAGCAGAACCCAGGACCATAATTGTACAGCCAAGGTCACATAACTCAAACCGATGCAAAATATAACCATCGTCATCGTGTACATAAGCACTCCCTGCTGGAACCCCGTTTTATCTCCACTCCTGTTTGTCTTGCCTGTCTCTGTCACTTTATTGTTAGAGCTGAAGTGGCACTCTACTCTCTTTGCCAACCGAGTGGCAATGATTATAACTAACTGCCCGGCTAATGTGATACATTCCAGCATTGTGTTAGGTGCAGTTACTGGCTCGAGGGTCAGCATTGGTCAGTGAGTTTGTGATCTCTAATGTAAGAGATTGGCACATTAAGCCCTCGTGGTTTAGTGCTTTAGGAACACTTATTAAAAACAAGGCTGATATTTCCATTAGTGCTCAAACGTGGTTCACAGGGCCTACTGTAGAAGAGAAATCTTCTGCAATGCAATTATTTTGAAACAAATAATTAAGTTTGTTTCTAATAGCAGACTGACTGGTAAAAATGTATTTTTGACTCAGAAGGTTTGGACAAGCCAGTAAAGTACTGGAAAATTGTCTGGTCACATAAGTCTAAATCTGAATACTTTCAATGTCATTGCACACATTGTTTGAAGAAATGATGGTTCTGTTGCACATCAAACTAAAACCACCATGCTAAAAGGGAATTTCACAAGTGGGAACATCCTGGTGTGGACATATTTGATAAAAATCTGAAAGCAAAACTAGATTGGATTTCCAAGCAAGACAGTATTCCTGTACACAAAGCCAAGGAAACTCTTAACTGGCTTTTAGAGTGGAAGCAAATCTTGTAGAAATGCCCAGTTAAACGCTTGACTTGTATTCAATTGCAAATCTATGGAAAAAACTGAAGATCAGACTGCACAAAAAGAACCCACAGAACCTTTTAGATTTGAAGAGAGTTTGTGAGAGAACAGGTGAGCAATGCATGTGATTAGTTTCTCCATTGTAGGGACAACTTAAAGTTGCTATTGCCAAGAAAGGCCTTTCCACAAAGGGATTAATATAATCTGTAAGAGTGTTGAAAACTACCTTTTGTCATTTCATTTTTTAAACAAAACTGTTTTTCTGAATGTGTAGATTGCTTCCGAGATTTGATGAGAATTTAATGTCAATTGCCCTGTTAGAAATATAAAAAAAAAAAACCCAAAACATTCAAGTTCTTAATACTTACGTGATCAACAGTGTATACCTTTCAACTGCTTAAAACAAGATCTTTTGAATGCATAGTCCCCTTCCTCTAATGTTTTCTTGTTTCTTTTTTACTTTACTAAATACAGGAAAATTACATTTTTGACTTATTTTATATTGTTCTGTTCTTTTCCTGTGAATCTTTTCCACATATCTTAATCGTATTTATTTCCACATTGTAAACAAATAGACTTCTAATTTTAAGTTAACTTACCGGTGCCTCCTCAATTATCTATTAAATCTTACACTCAATAATTATTTTCAAAGTCTCTATGCTCTTCTTAAAGATTGGTCTCAGTAATAAGGTCACAGACTGTTTTCAAAGACTGGAGTTGTAGCTCCATAAATTTTGTAGTGAAAGCACGATAAGTTGAGTCATTACGGAATATCCAGGGATAAACATAGGCGGGAATAATTATACGTATGCAGAGTCTCTGTGTGAGGGAGGGAAAACCACTCGTTAAACCCATTATTCTGCTTTGTGAGTCATTGTGCTCCATATAATGTATTGTAATCCTTTGTTGTTGGAAATGTGCAGTGTGAGGCTGCCATGATTCTCTGCTGGCCAAGCTGGGAGGACTACAAATGCATTAAAGTAACCTTATGGAGCACAGTAACCAAATGCGCCCAATCTGCCCAGACAAACATAATCGTTTTTGGAGACAAAGGCAAATATATATTGAGACTTGGTCAGAGATTTGTAGTAAGAATCTATACACAGAGTGCTTTTTACTAATGTCTTAAGAGTTGTGAAAACTTTACTTTTGAAAAAAATTGTGATTGTAAACTAAAATAAAACATCGGGATGTTTTTTCAGATCTCTGCACAAAATTCCCTTCTTCGTTGACCACACATGCAACTAATACAAACTTATATGTGACAATTTTCGTTTCTTGAAATTTGCTGCCCCGTGGATCATGCATTCCTGGACGGTGTGCAATATCCTCATGATCAAAACCCATCTCTGCATAACTCCTGTTGTGGATTAGCTTCCTATCGCCCAGATACAGATGGCAAAAGTCAAAATTTTTGTGTTCTTTTCACTTGGGCCACTTTTATGTGTCAACCTCAAAGGGGTCCACCTTAAAATATTTGCAGCTTTGCAATATAAGTCAACTTATATGTTGTATACATGAATTGTCTTTTGTTACAAAAAGCTGAAAAACCCTCATGGAGGAAGATAGTTTTTTAAAAGCTAAAGAAACCAAGTAGATCAAATATATGTTGTAACAAACATCTGTATATTTAACTCTGATAAACAGTAAAATTGTGAGAAAAATCTGTAAACTATTAAACAATTTAAAACTAATGTTTGAGTTGTCATGAATAAATTCATGTGAAAAATTTGTACAAAATTTGTTCTCTGAAAAAAAAAACTTACTGTCATAATACACGGTAGTAAAGTATGCGTTTTTTTTTCTTCTATAGAAAATTTTCATAAACGTCATTATGTTCAATGTTCAAACTCAATAACCACGCCCACTCTTTAAAAAAATATTTTAATTTTCTGACGAAAGAAAACTGCACAGTGACTGTGCTCCTCCTTGAGAATACTTTTCTAAATTTTTTAACAATCAGAAGATAGACATTTTAACCTGGTATGAACTACCACCACGCTCAAAAGAAAAACTTGAGCACAGAATAATTTCTTCCTAATGTGAAAGAAAAAACATAAAAATGCACATTGGCAGCTTGCTTTGAAGAGTGGTTGTTCCCATCATCAGAAGCCAAGGTTAAGGTTTGTCCAAGTGGCTTCCAGTGACAACATTTTTCTCATCTGTGTGATTGTGGAAGGGTGTGCCTCACATGGGCTTGACCCCACTCGAGCCAGTGGTTTTCTGACTTGGCACAACACTTGGCTGAGAGAAATGTAACTGTGGTGTGAGGATGGTGCAGTCTAAAGACTTCTTTTTTGCTTTGTATGGCGGTTTCAGAAATGTAGGGTTTCATAAAGGAAAGTTCACTGTATGGTTCAACAGCAGTAGTCCAAATGTTTACCCAAAAGATACAGTTTCTCCACTTTACTAAAAACAGAGCTGAATATTGTCTCAGTTGGGCCGCAATGTAAATATGTGCCATTTATCTGAAGATCTGACTGGGTATGCTTTGGAAGAAGCCTTTTGACAAAATCTATTTACATTGTTATTCCACCTCCTATTGTAAAATAAAAGTGTTATTTTAACAAGTGTTCCTACCTGTAGGCTTGAAGGATTTTTAAAGGGTATAAAGTGTGGTATAAACAATGCCTTTACAAGCCATGCTAAGGGCCATATCTCTCAGGAGTGTGACGAGCGGACTTGTTTTACAGCCATGCAACAAGCTCAGTTCTTTTTTTATCTTCCCTGAAAGACAAACACTTCCTTAGAAAGATGAGAGAATAAACAAATGGGCTCACAACATTCATAAATGCAACAAGCTGCAGCTAGCATCAGGGATGCTTTAATTAGGCATTTGAGGATGATTCATTTAAATTTAAAGGCATCCAAGGTCTTTGAGGTTGATTCCTAAAACCAAAAAAGCCTTCCTCTGTTATTCTCCAAAGTTAGCTCTGTTCCAGCCAAGTTTTATTTGAAATGATGACAAGATGCAAGTGGAACAAATGGATACTTTTCTATATTTGTGGAATTAAACATCTTTGAAAACTAAAGGCACAAATTAAACTTTTGATGAATAGTGGTTGTGACAGTGGACAACTATTCATCTTTTTTTGTCTGTGCAGGTACTGATTACATACTTCCATATTTGGTGATTAAAAATGACAAAATAATGGTATTTTTTTGTATTTGCTGTCTTTATATGAAAAAGTTTGACAATACTTATTTAGAACCTCAAATTAGACCTAAATAAATTAAGTTATAGACATTGCATTAAAAATACTACACCATCGTATACTTATCCCTAAAACTAAGATAACATCTTTCTTGTTTTGATGGAAACTAGACTTGGCCTATGCTACTTGAACATATTCTATGGTGTGAAATCACTTGACATTGAAATATTATAGTTATTTACAAACATTACCCAACTATTTGTTGTTTCAAAATTTTCATTCAAATGTGGTTTTGTTGGGCCAAAACTCCAACACCTTGTAAAAAAAAAAAAAAAACTGCTTGTCAAAGTGAAGAAAGCATTTCATAACACCACCTCTTTTGTTTGAGTAAAAATGCTGATGTTATTGAAAACAAAACATCAATAAACAATTCAGTCTAATATTATGTTTCTATATTGGGTGGAAATTGCAATTATTTTTCTTTTCATGAGAGGCAGCAATCCAAATCTCTAGCTCTGACATTTGTACCCGGCTGATACTGTAATTTTTCTTGAAAATCTATTTTTTCAGTAAAAATTATTCGTTGGAGCTTCACCTTCATTGTCACAAAACAGCTTTTTTTGTTGTTGAATTCTTTGTTCAAGTTTATTTATTTTTGTTTTGTAAAGCTGATGTTCAGTAAATGACAAAAATAGATCAAATGTCAAATGTTGATGATAATGGTTAAAGTGTCTTTGAATTCCTTAGAGTAAAGTAACGATGAGATTTACTAAACGTAGACATGCCGACCTGAGGATGATGGGAGGGACGAATATGGTGACGGTGCTGAAGACCTTGGTGATTTGACAACTGACATAGCAATAAGACAAAACAAGAGTTGTCGGGATACTAAAACATTTCTTTGTATAGATTGTTTTATATGTCTGTGTATCAATGGGGTTGTGGCTATGGAGACTATTTTGAACAAATGTTAGTTGTTAAAATACACAGTTGAACAGGCAGCAAGGTATAATATTGACTTTGTCACTCTTCCAATGTTTTCTTTGCATATTAAGTATATTAAATAACTGAACAAAGGAAAAATCCTCAGGAAGGTTATCATTCAATTTGTGCATAAAAGAGTGAAAAACCTTTTCTTCAAGAGGCCAAAAATAATTTAGTTGTCGTTTTAAGTCTTTAAACTTAAGTACACATTAAAAAGCCTTTAAATCTTATTTGTGGCTTCATTGCTGTTAGTTTTGCGTGATTCATTCATTTTATGCCTTTAAGCCCAACCACACTCCAGAGATGTGATTTTCTACCTGTGAAAAGTGTTTGTTTTTCTATGCCTGACATATTACTAACAAGAGTTCAGATGTGTGCTTGACATTTAAAGAGATTTAGCCTTTTTTATTTTACTTATTTAAACCAAACAGGGTTTTTATTTGGGGAGGTGGGGGGGTTGTCCACTCTTTCCCTCACTTCAGTTTGAACAAATGGTTGCCATTCCTGCGACTCCAAATAACCATCAGGCCACATTAAAAAGTAAACAGCCTTGTACTGCCACGTGGTATTAACACCACACATAGAAAATCCATTCATGTTTCAGAATTGGTTCCACATGTTGCCATTGATGCCATAACTTTAAAGGTTGCCAGACTGAACACTGGCATGTCTTTTGATGCATGCTGTAAATATTTATGTACCCTGTCATTGTGTCTTTGTCTCAGGTTCTGTGTCAGAGTGAAGAATTACAAATGGTATGTGAGTGATAGGCGGTTTTGTTGTGAGGAGGTGGGAGACACAGGGCTTAAGGGATGAGCCGGGACCAAGAAAAGGGGGGAGGGGACGGGGGTCGCTGGTTTCATGTTGGCTCAGAAACCCTGCTGCACTGTTAGTATTCATCCTAATCCATGTGTGCATGTGTGTGCGTGTGTAGGGGTGTGTAGGCGTGTTCATGCGTCGGCACCGGATCACGCCTTCGTCTCCTCAGCTGCCAGTCCCTTGATTCATTGAGCTCCTTCGCTGCCATGGATGTGATGGGATTACATTATCACATGCATTTAACCATGCAGATGATGTGAATCCATGTAACATGCAAAGTAGAAATGAAATTTGGTAAGGGAGATGGGACCTACTGTGAACACACTGGGAGAGTTTCCCTACGGTTTCATTTCCACTGGAATATTATGTTTGATAAATTCTATCCAAGAGAAATAACTAAAACTTCTTAAAAGATGGTTTTAAAAGAACATGTTTCTAATTCTGCCACACTTCAGAAGTCCAGCAGTTGAACCATGTACAATCAGATTAACCCCATTGAATGCGACTATAGAAAGCTCTGTATACTCAGCTGTGCAGCCTTGGGAGGGCCCCTCCGTTCTGGTTATGAATGTTTATTAATGCTTCCTTGGCCTCGTCACAAAGGCCATAAATCCTTTGAAGGTTGTTGTGATGAATTTCAACCTTTAAGCCCCACTTATTTTTGAAAACTAACAACAGATTTGCTGTCTTTGTGTTTTAGTCGCATGCAAAACATCATAAAAATAATCAAAATGTGATATTTTTGTATTTTGTTACATTATAAACACAGACGTAGATACATTTCATTGGAATTTTATGTGGGCGGGGGAATATATATATATATATATATATATATATATATATATATATATATATATATATATATATTTTTTTTTTTTTTTTTTTT
>CAEGAE010086645.1:0-15914 GCA_903067095.1 Girardinus metallicus | reverse complement strand
TAGAAAAGAAACAGCAGGAAACCAAATGCATTTCTTCATCTCCACCGCTTATTTTCACATTTTCAGTGTAGGTGTCATTTAGCAAATGATTTAATCTGTTTATTTTACAGGACATCATCATGTGATTCTTTTTCCAGTTCATCTTCATCAAAATGTATAGTTGTCATCTGATCCATAAGTTGCTCTGACCAGCTCAACGCTCATCACAGCAGTGTTAACTGTCTTTAGAGAGAGAGAGAGAGAGACTTTATTCCAGATTCAAAGTCCAATTTACATAAAAAGATAACAAATACACTAAAAAAATAAAAATACAATAAAAAGGTTCCTAACCATTCAGCAGGTAACCATACCAATGTCTCCAAAGCACAGATGAGTATTTAACTGCACTATGTTTAACATTAGTCATCAGTAGAATAATTCTATTATTAGACTCATTTAAACGACAAATAAATTTATACATAAGCTTTCGCAAAACAGCCATCAAAGTGTTGACACGAGCAGATACAAACAATTCACTGGCACTGGTCCATCTGGGTTTATTTAACAAAACTCTTAGTGCATCATTATAAGCCACCTTCAATCTATGAAGACTGGCTTTTTTAAAGTTGCACCACAAATGTGCCGTATACAGTGATGTACAATATGATCTGAACAAGTTCAGTTTCACTTCATCAGAACAAAATCCAAATTTACGGACAAGGATATTTGCCTGAGCATATATCATTCGAACTTGACGGTAAATGTCCTCATCATCAGACAAACGGTCTGTCAACACATGACCGAGGTATTTTACTTCATTTGAGACATTCAATAAAATCCCAGACAGTTTAAAATTGGGAAATAACCTGTTTTTGTCCTCTTTAGTGCGACAGATTAAAATGATACTTTTTGAAGGATTGAATATGACATCATGAAGCTCACCATATGCTGAACAGACATTAAGCAGCTTCTGAAGACCAGCTGAGCTTGGACTAAAAACTACTAGATCATCAGCATACATAAGATGATTTATAATTGCATAAACTCAATGAAAGCAATTTTGAAAACAATTTTTAATACAGAAATGTTATGCCTATAAAATCCTGAGGAAGACTGCTGGACGGTCACTAAACACCTTCCATAACGAAGATACGGCACAAAGGGAACAGGCTCTTCAGAGTTTCATTTCTGAACATTTCATTTGAAAGTTAACTGGAAGCAAAAACTGTGGCAGTCATAGCTGCTCCGGCAAGAGGAATAATTACAGCCTTTAGTGAAGTCTATCCAAGATTTTGAAATGATTCACAAAGTGTAAACTGGAGTTATTACTTCACTTATATACACAGACTTATCCAGGAAATGGGTTACAAGTGTTGAATTCTTTGTTTTGAGCCACTTCTGAGTCAGGAGAAACAGCAGAACCGTCTCACCAGGGCAAAGGAGGAATAGATGGTGCTCCTGCTCAGTGTTACTTCAGTGAATTTCAAATTTCACTTTGAAATCAATGATTCCAGAGTCTGACTCTAAACTGCTGGAGGTCCAGATTAAAGTTTCCACAGTCAGAGATGATTTAGAAAGACGTGTCATTTGCTGTGTTGGTCCACTTTATCAAGACCAAAGTCAGAACAGGGAAGGAATGAATTTTCAGAGCACTTCGAACCTCTGCTGACACGTCTCGTGGAGCTCCTGATTTTATTTTCCATCAGCACTCGCTGCCAACAGTAGTCATTTCTGGGTTTATGACCATGGTATGACTGTGATTGGTCAGAAACTGGTCTGATCCAGACACTAGAACACAAAAAGAGTCTATGGAGCCAAGAGGAAGATGAGAGGCAGCAGGAGCAGCTCTCCAGATGAGCTGAAAAATATTTGTGTTTGTGCTTTCACAAATATAATGAAGATTACATTTCACTCAAACTGTG
The DNA here is from genome assembly GCA_903067095.1 of Girardinus metallicus. Lineage (NCBI taxonomy): Eukaryota > Metazoa > Chordata > Actinopteri > Cyprinodontiformes > Poeciliidae > Girardinus > Girardinus metallicus. The sequence continues at coordinate 14,013 of CAEGAE010086645.1, read as the reverse complement.
TTGTAATGAATCTCCCTTCATCTGTGTCTTAAAGATTTAGAGTAAGAGTGACCTACTTGTCACTTTGCTTATTTTGTTTGGTTGGACTCTATTTGGTTTGTTTGTTGGTTTTGCCTGCATGAATATTTTACTGTTATCTACTGATTTGGGTTAAAACATTTGAGAAAAATATGAAGTATTTCAGATTTTGAACTACCGAGGATAAAATACAGTCAACATTTTTTAAAGACCATAGAAACATCATGTTCATTTCCGGCTGTGTAGGAAACCTTTAATGTCAGCGCCCAGCATCGATGCATTTCTTGCAACATTTAGTGTGTGCAACACAGAAGTTGCTCACACTAGGTGTGAAAACCAGAAATACAATCAAAAACCTCCAATGAAGAATGACAATGAAACTGGAACCTGGCATGAAGTGACACTGGAAACCGAGACAAACAGAAAGAAGCTAAACTCGAGAAATGAAACAGAATAGCATAACTAAAAAACAAATAAAACACAAGCTAATGGAAAACAAAACAAGGTCCCACAAAAACAAAATTACTGACACATCACATAAACATCATACGGCAGGAATGAGGTTCTGATCCAGAGGCTCTGCCTGAAAAAACACATCCGAAGTTTCCTGTGTTCCCTGGCGTTGCCCTTCCATTTTCCCCTCTCAGAGCTTGACAGCCCTTTAGTTTGAAACCAGAACCAGCTTTCTGTCTCCACTTTATGCTATTCTGTGTTGAGAAGTCTGGAAAAAACTTAAAAAGTGTGAGTGTCAGAGAGGCTTGATTCATTGCTATGTTATGTGTCGTCTTGATAAGTAAATCTGACTGAAGAACGCGCGATTTGGACTTGGAGGACTATGTTCTTGGAGTCCATTAAGCATGAATCATATGGCAAACCATCTAAGCAAACAGTAACTGGAGACGAAATGTCACTGAATGGGTCGTTCTAAACGCCAAAACAGATAAATAATTTCTATGAGCCCTTTTTGACAACAACAAAAAGTCTAGCTTTGTCTGTTTTATAAACAGGAAGTGAGTGCCATATATGGATGAAGGCATGTCATCTGGTTCCACAGTTTTTAAAGAACTATTGTCATATTTAAAAAATGACAAAGATATAAAAAAATTACTTTTACATCCTGAAAATGTTTAACAAATATCTTGAAAACTACCAAATTCTTAAAAATAAAGCAGAAAGGAAACAACTAGAACACCGAGGAGACAGAAACATGGCGAATTTAATATTTTTCACATAAAGAAACACGTCCTTCTGCAGAGTTTTACATTTGATGTAGATACAGAACGTCTGCTGATGTCCAGAGATCATGTAAAGTTGCTAGCTTCCAAACCCTCGTCTGAATCTTGAGGCATGATAATTAATCCCAGCTGTAAGTGCTTTTTCTCCTGTGCCTGAGCCAAATGAAGGAGAGTGTTTGACATCTGCAGTCTGATTGTACATTAGTGCATTAACATCCTTTCCATCCACCATATGGGACCTTTGAGGGCCAAGTGACATGTTGTTCTCCAGCTGACTGGAGACAGACCTCCAGAGGTTGTCACAGACAGTGTCCTCGTAAATAACACAGACTGCTCAGGTTTAAAAATATGAGACTTGCATTATCACTTTATGAAATGATGGCACAGAGTGGGCTACCTTAGTGAAACAATTGTTTGGACAATCAAAGCAATAATCTTAGTCAGAACTGGTGCAGAAATTATTGCACTTTATCAAACTTCTTGTATTTTCAGGATTTTAAAGACAGTTGTTTGTTTACGAACTGTCAGTCACCACTGGTGATTCATGTGTCACACATTACACACAGCTTTTTAAAACTTTGGTAAAGTGCCTGTTTGTTGAGTCTCCAAGCTTTCTCCTCTAAGCTGGATAAATGCATAAACATCACCTTCCTGTCACTAAATTTTCTTGTCTGTATGTCCTTTGTGTTACAGGTCCAAGTTTGGGGTTTAAATATAACGTCATTACTCCTTCCAACCCTCACCTGTGCTCTTAACCTACTTCTGATTTCTTTTATCTACACTTGTAACATACTTCTTGATTTCAGACTTGAAATTGAACATTTCCATCTTTATTTAGACATGAAAACAATTGAAAATCTTATACTACACACATGCCCTTTAACAGATAAGCTATTAAAAGTCATATCAAGAATACAATGCAAAGTCTGGGAAAAAGATTTAAGAATTATTAAAATTTTGGTCTGACCTGTGAATGCCAAACGCCTCAAAATGTATTTACATTCAGCAACTAACTTAGTATTGAGGCCATCTAAAAAAAATCTCACATAAAATAATCTATCTGTGCAAAATAAACTTGCTTCCGATGTATAAGTCTATCAAACCAAAGATTTAAACATTTGAGTGAGTGCACTCCTGTGTTTTAAGGAATGCTGAGTTAAAAAAAAAAAACAAACAAACAAAAAAAACAATTTAAATTCATGGGCTGCACCAGTCACAGTATTAAATAAAAGCTTTTGTTGAAGCAGTCCTTAGTAATAAGCTTTTTCCCAAACTCTCTTGGTCAAGTAGCAATAATCATTCACTGGTCCAGAGTCAAGATCAGTACTTTGCCAAAACTCTGGAGCTTTGGACAAGAGACAGAAATTTCTCAGCAGAATTTAATTATCTCTCTTTGGCAACTTGTGTGACCAAATGGCTCATTTATGATGCTGTTGTAATTGTTTGACTGTGGAGTCTAGCTAGTCTCACATAAATAATATAAAACCTTTTAAGGAAAAAAGATAAACTACACAGCATATTTGACCATAAAATCAGCTACAAAAATATTTAAAAAAAAAAAAAAAACTTTCCATAGCTGATAGCCTGTTTTTCTGTCCACAGGTTCAGTATATCTGAACTTTTTGCCCTGACTGGCGCCTCTATGCCAGCATCTTTATTCCAAGTATCAGTGAAGATTGGTTTATGTTTATTTTTGTGCATTCATTCCACATTTCAGATACTGTTTAATGTAGTTTACCCACCTAGCGCATGACGGATCAGAACAAAATGTGTTTGATTGCAAAAAAAAAAAAAAAAAATTACTTGCATTCCAAAGAGATTTCCAGACTATTCCTTCTCACTTTTATAACAGCTTTTGGTTCACTCCCACCTAGGATCTGCATCCATCTGAAATCAATCCAGAGGATTTCAAGTCGACTAGTAAAATGCTCCCTTTTCACTGAAGCCTTGAAGAGCCACATCTGCATCACGCAAAGTTACGAGATCTGCATATCGCAAAGCTGAAAATCTTCATTTGGCATTTACTTTAATGCGGGATCATATATCTTCACTGACTAATGGATTAAAAAGCCGAGGTGAAGAGGAGTGTGTAGCGGACTCAAAGTGTCCCTGCAGCTCCCCGGAGGACAGAGCACCACTTGTAAGTTGGAGTGTTTCTAAAGAAACCCACTCAGCTGCTTCTGTACTAGGATTCAGTCCACAAACATTTCCCTCTGCCCCTCTGCATCCTTCTGCTGCACACACAAAACACTCCTGACTGCTTCCCTGCTGCTGCCAATTTTTACTGATTATGATTCCTCATGAAAAATTCCCCAACTGGACAACAAACAAACTTTCTTACCTGTCTCTGGGACCTGCCCTCTTTTGTCAAGTCACAAGTTAGTGTCTTTACTCCTCTCTGCCTCTCACACTCCTTTGCTACCCCTCCCTCCTTCTCTCTCTGTCTCACTCTGTCTTCGTCTGTTCACTTCCCTCCTCTCTTACACTCCTTCTTGCTGGACAGGGTTTGGAGAGCCTTTTGGGTTTGTTCTCTGGCTCTGTCCTCTCTGAGGGTCACAGCGGTTCCCCCCTCCTCTGCTCTGCTCGGCTTCGGTCCAAGAAGATTTAATCTTAATCCCTTCTGGAAAGCTGCAGGCTCCTTCATGTGACTAAAATGAGTCATGATTTGTTCTAATTGTGTTCCTCCCCAAAGGATGGATGGATGAATCCCACAAAACAGAAAACAACACAATGTGCCCATGGATGTGTTTGCAATGCAAAAATCTCCATGAAATGCTGTAAACACTGGAGCACTGTTTAGGAAAGTCCAGCTGAAAGTACCTTTCCCACCCACTGCACATTGTTAGGATGACAACACACAGATGTGCTTTTGCATCTTTCCACTGATTCAATCATCCCACTGAAGTTCTGGCATCCGTTCAGTTTCCATTAAATTCCCAGAGCATTGTGGTCATTCTCAAAGAAGCTATTGAAGTGCGGGTGAGGTAGTAAATGTAGTGATGTAGCTCAGGAAGTGACGCAGAGTGAGACTGAAATTAAAAAGCATTTAACTTCATGTGACTCAGGGAGGGTGTGTGTTTGCATGACTGCGATCCTGCAGCATGAGACGCAGCTGTGAGCCAACGGGACAATCACAGTTGTAGATCGGATTCTTAAACATGTTCCTCCACTTCTTCCCTCTCTCCAGGAGCCTTTTGCCAGTCTACTGGACTAATACCAGGTCCAGATAAAACTAAACTTGAAAAAGGAAAGGACACATAAGGCACACAGAGAAGGGTTTATGTAATCAGTACGTAACTTTCTTGGTAAATGTTTTTGTCTCCTCCCCTATCAGCTAGCAGGTTGGAGGAACGCCTTCCATTCAATTCCCTGATTACATGAAGTGAGCTCATGTCTGATAAAAGTTTGGATGCTTTCCGGTTTCAAGCATAACTCATGTTAGCTACCTCTGCTGTTAATTTAGTAACAAGTGCTCTACAGTAAAGTGTTTACTCTTACAGATGACTTCTGGTTTTGATTATTTTGTCACATAACACAAGAACAGCCAGAGTAAATATAAAATGTTGTAGAAAATTTATGATTTAATTTATTTATTGGGGAAAAAGCTATACAAAGCTATCCAACTGATCCTGTGTGAAAAATTGAGAAAAATGTCCCCCTTTGTTACCTTTCTTTTTATGAAATAATTAATTGAATGTTTTTAACCAATATTTTTAAAATATTTTTGGAAAGCTGAGTTTACTTTCACTGGCCTACCCACTTCCACAATGCAGTTAAATAGAGTATCAACATGATGATAGGAACAAATTCATCAATATTAATGAGTAATTTCTGAGGCGATTGGACTTCAGCAAACCACTGAGAGCCATAATCCACAAAAGGGGAAAACATTTCATAGTGAACCCATCGAAAATGCTCTAAGGGTACATCAAGTGACACCAAGGAAGTCATTGAAGAACCCAGAACAACAAATACATATTTACTAGAACTGCCACCATGTTGTGACAGAAAACACATAATCTGATCCAAACTGATCCAAACTAATAGTCCACCTTCTCCCAGCGCCCCTATTGTCATCTGCAGAAATGCCCCGCTCCCGGTGAGAAACAACAAATCAGAGCCAGGAGGAAGGTCTTAGCATTGTCAACAATGCTCGTGTATGTGCTGTTCACACCCTTACGCAGCACAGAACGCACAAGTAGCAAGATTTTCAAGCTGCTACAGCTGTGCTAATGACAGTGTAAAAACTTAAAGCTACAGGAAAACTGCTTATCCGATGTCATCGACAGCTGATGACGTTAGATAAACATTGTGACGTAGAATGCTAATGCCAGTTGATATTCTTGCCTGAATGCCAGCTAGCATCCAGGCATGCGCCATTGTGGGGGACGTGTAGTCCAGCAGAAAAGCAAGAGGTAGGATGTAAGCATGAAACATGACCCTCCTCCTGGCTCTGATTGGCTGTTTCTGATTGAACTGTGAATTTCTGCAGATGTCAGTAGGACCACTGTGAGGAGCTGGATTATTTTGTCATCTTTTCTGTCTCATATTATTGTACTCTCAGGACATAGTGACACTTTTATCAATTTTCTAAATAACATATTTTTACAAACATTTCCAGCAGCATCTTTAAGACCTCGTCACCCTTTCAGTGTTCTGCTTTGAGAGCAATAAAAATGCTGCTTCCTGAAGAGCAAGGCGCATTGTGTCATAATCCTCACCTACATCACCACATCTAAAACAGTTTAACTCACATACGAGGATCCAGTTTTGTCATTTAGAAGCTCACATGAAATTGCACCTGTGTATTGGACTCCTTTGTCTGAGTCAGCATCTAGTTGGTGTGTAGCTTTTAGGGTGTGGGAGGAAATGATGGGCCAGTGGCATCCCTCTTGTCAGGACTGTATCCAACCTGTTAATTCAAAATGGGAGATCCATATTTATAGGCTGAAAGCTGCTTATGCTCCAGAAAATCTTAAGGCAGACGAACCGCACAGTGCTATTACACACCACAACAGCTGTTTTCCAACCAGATGGAGAGAGAGAGACAGACCGACCGCAACTCGAGCCCAAAATGTGTTTAATCGTCTGGAACTTGTCCAAGAACGGTTTGTTCAGTCGTCTTCTGAGTGATTTGGGTCATTAAGTTGTTTTGTTTAAATGAGATACTGAGACTGCCAGAAATGTTCCCACAGAATAAGAAAGACTAATATTCTTACAGTTTACAAACAGCTTTGCTGAAGCAACGGAGAGAAGACGGCGTCCTGAGAGAACAATGCAGACAAAAGAGGCGCAGCGGGGCAAACAGGTTAAAATTCAATTCCACAACATTACAAATTTGCAAATCTCACACATAATTTTAAGGTGATTGTAGTGGTATTAGTTGATATCTGATATAGACATGTTACTAAGTGGAATAATCCTCAGTGTTCACAGAAATGTAAAACAAAAAGACTTAGGCCAGAGAGTTCAACAACAATGTTCTAAGAAATAAATACAAATATTAAATATTTCCCATGGGTGACTTTCTAGCAGACTGCAAGTTTAGCAAATTGTTTTCACAACTGAACATTTGCAGCAGGAACCTTCAAAATGCAATTCAAGTGATTTATTTGAAGGAGGGCACAACTTGGACTCCTTTGTCTGAGTCAGCATCTAGTTGGTCAAAATTTTATTATTTCTTTCAAACCACATTCTTCAAGCCTCAGAGAGACATAAATAGAAAACAGGCCTTTGTGAAAGTAAACAAATGTGTGTAAAAAAGTAACATATAAAGGATGTGGATGGACCTGTTATGTCATGGTGTGGTTGGGGAGCCAAAACACACGGATGATGACAGGAAGCACATCGCGAATCTAGATTTTAACGATGGACAAAACTCAGGAAACGCAATAAAATCTGAGAACAACAAAGGATCTGAGAATGGAATAACCAAACAAAGAAGTATATAAACAACAGAGTTTGATTACTGAACATGACACTGGTGACTTAATGAATAGATGAGGAACACCTGTGGGAGAATATACAAGAAGACACTTAATTTGCTAAAAAAATTCCAAAAAACATGCTGGCTCACCACTTAATCAAGAGACCAAATCCTTTTCTTAGATTTACTAAGAAAAGATCATCAGTGTCTGAGGGAACCAGTAGAGGACACAGGACAAAATGTTTTCAAAATGGGTTTTTGTTGCTCAAAAATGACAACAAAGCTCCAAAATAAGGAGCCATAAATGACGGATGGTCCGTACTTCTTTAGTACTTTATCAAGGTTGAGTCTTCTGCTCTGCTTTATACCATAATTAGATACTAACTCACTGATGGTGAGAAACTATGTTGTAACCAAAGCTGCCATGGACAGATTGACAGAAGCAAGGCTGCTTTGTCTGCAAGAGCACCAGCAGGCGACGCAGGTGAAATGTCCTGCCCAAGGTCACAATGGCAAAGTGACTGAGCCAAAAGAAGTGAGTGTTCAAACCAGCAACTCACTGGGAGGAACCTCTACCACACTAAATCACTAAAAGAGGTCAACAAAACACAACTCTACTTAAAAGTAACTTGAAAAATATTAACTGAGCAAACAAAATATACACAACTGAACTCACAAAACTGACCAAACACAAAGACACTTGAGGGGAAGTTATATAATTTATAAATGGTCAGACCATTTAAGCAAAATGTATAGATTAAATTAACTAATGTTGCATTAAGGTTACCTGGGAATTTGTAACTATCAGCTGAATTTGATGAGTTAACAGCATTCTAATTAAGAATCTCAACATGGCGAAGCCCATAGATGATTTGAAACTTTAATTAATTTGTTCAGGTTAGAGTTGCATTCGCTGCTTGTAACAGTGATTTTAGATCCACGTTTACATGTTTGTCTTGTGAAATACACATTTCCATATATCATGTAAGGAGCAGCCATGCTGAAACACAAAGCCTGCCGTACAAGTTGTAACTGGGGGAAGCCGGAATTGTTTCCAGTTTCCCAGTTAGAAATCCGACTACAGAAGGAGTTCTAGTTGATTTTTCCGACTGTGAAGTCGAAATGTTCCAGGTCTGAGTGCAACTGGAACGCAGCATCATCCTAACTTAGACAAATAATCTAACTAACTCTAAAATGCCTCCATACTGAGCTCTTCCCCTGACAGAAAGCAGACAACTCCCCAAACAAGGTAACTCATTAAAAGAGGAACATAATTAACCAAATGCATTTTAATAACTACACGCTGTCATTGTCTCCACTCCTCATAATACTGTTGATAGGTTTAATTAAAGCAATTAACAAATTGAATTACTAAGATTAATGTGTTACTACAAAACCAATAAAGCAGTGAAGTTGAACTGATTTTGCCAATATGCGGCTGAGGGCATCGCCCAGTGAGAGGACTATTAAGGCACCAAGTGAGCTTAATTCAGTCAGCTCTAGTAAATAAAAGTCTGAAATAGCAGCTGATGAGACTCACATATTTTGCTCATCAAATCAATGTCAATCAAAAGTCAGCAAGTTCAAATTCTTTTCATTTGACATAAGCAAGCTATTAAAACAGAGAGAAAAAAAATCAGCAGACGCTTCCAAACCAAAACTTATCCAGGATTTATGAAGTCAAACATTGAGCTGCCCAGACAGGCTTCAGCTCATTGGCGGTTCACATGTAGGTCACATCACGCGCTGACTCCACCAAACGTGTTGTCTTGCTTGGTCTGCTCATGATAATGTGAAACGCCGTCAAGAAAGCTGTGAAATGTTGGCATTTTAAAAAAAATTAAATTATACTTTAGCCGGTCTCATCTGTGATGTTTGAGCTTCGCAGCCAGAGCTGCTCCAAAGCTGAACACGGTCCTGAACAGAATTTCATTAGAGCTCCGTTAAAACAAATATCAGTCACCCCAGTTAAACTAATATTTTCTAAATTTGTTACATTTTCAAAAATTTAAATGTTATGCATCCGCCATAATTAAATGATATTTCACAAATATAGTAATGTTAATCATGCATTTTGTTTAACTTATTGTTCAACTATTTGTTCATAAGCTCAATTAATTACTAATGGCCAAAAGTATTTTGTTCAGGTTACATTAACTTTACATGATTCAAATACTGATAATGATTATAATAAAAAGAGCATATTGTCACCTAAAATAATGGCCAAAGTCATTTTTAAGCAAAAGTGATTTTGGGAGAAAAAAAAAACAAACAAAAAAAACACTGCCTCTTTCTTTCAAAAACATGTTTTTGGCAAAAAAAAAAAAAAAGAAAAAAAAGTAGGCCATTATTTTAGGAAGGTGAAAACATTTACATATAATTTCATGTAATTTAATCAGTACAATTTACTTGAGTTCTTACAGAAATTGTTCTGTGGCTTCAATTGATTCAATATTGAATCATATTAGAACAGAATGTACCTTGATTTATGTCTTGCCCTTTTAAAGATTTATTTCAGATCATTTCAAGGAAAAAACTTATTTTTTTTCCTAATGTTCTCATACTTCAAGTCATCCCTGCTCCTGAAGTTTATAGAGACGTAAAACCGGCTATGCTACCACTATGATACTAACTATTAAACAATAAAATGCTTCAGTCAGAAAAGTCTTTGCATTCTGAAAAACATGACATATGGTAAGGCAGATTTTTTAAAATCACTTCTCAAATTCAACAAAACAATATTTTAATATATCGTAAACTTTAATTCGGGTGCTCTTGGGGACCTGCTGTTATTTTGGGAGTTCTAGCTGCTTATTTCATAATCCAACCAGTTTTATTATTTACTCACTAAGTGGACTTTGAGGTTTGTATTTGATGAATAATCAAAACATTATAGTTAAACAAAAAAAGAAAAACAAAAACTATTTGTTCATAATACAGATATGGTTAAAGTATTTTCAGATTTTCTAAAATATAAGATCCCAGGAGAGAATTTTATTTTTTAATTTCTACATGAGTTTGAATAAATTCATAACATTTTAGCTTTAGGTTTGAAGGTCCAAACTCCACGCAGATAATCAGTGTTGCTAAGCTAATTTTTATACTTTCACATAGCTCAGGCATCTTGTTTAACTTATTGCTCATTCAAATTTTATTTTAATAATTGTTCTGGAGACAATACAGCAGAAACTATATTTACTTTTCATTATTTTAAGCACTATAAAAATCACCCAGATTGTAAATACTTCCAGTCTCTGCTATTAGACAGCAGGAACTATCAGCAGGTTACTCATTCTTTTACATGAGGGCAGTAAGAATGACAGCCTCTGCCGGCTAACTCAATCAGCCGGCAGATTGTTTCACCAGATAAATGTTTCCAGCTGACTCATTTTGAAGCAGGGATCCTTTGAAAGTTTGCCTTGATTGCATCCAGCCCCTTGTGAAAGCAGAGTTCACACTGCTTTGGCATGTCGAGGCATTCAAAGCCTGCCCAAGCTACTTGACCTCAACGTAGACTCGGCGTCTACTTTTTGTTTGAAACAAATCTCATATCCTGCAGTTTGGATCATCACCTGAGTTTGTGGTGAATTTGGAGGAAAGGCTATAAATATTTGCAGAGAATGACTACGTACGTATATATTAAACCCCTTAAAGTCTTTTGAATTTTGAGTACAAACTCAAACTCTAATTGTAATGACATTGACCAAGACAAAGACATGCATGATTGTGAAGTGGAAGTGAAATTTTTAAACATTTGTTACAAATAAAAATCTGCCAACTGTGCAATCAGCTTGGCTGAGTCAACATTTTGTGGAGCTTTTTGAAATTAAAATCCAGAGGTTTAAGTTTTGTTGCCTTTTCTTCTTTGCCAAAAAGAAGTCAGTCATTAGTTCTTAAGTCTTGTCACAGATTCACATTTAAATTTTGCTATGAATGTTGACCAGGTTATTCTAACACACGTGCGCTTTAATCTGCAGCCAGATTCACACTGTGCCATCCGAGGCCGTTAAAACCAAAACCTTTTGTCGTTAAAAATAAAAACTCTGGTCGTGAGCAGGATTGGGTGGTCTGTGGTTGCTCAGATTGAAAGCACACTAACAGCTAATTTAGTTCTCCCCAGACAAATAAGACCTGACAAATGGGTCTGATGATGTTGACGGTGGTAGGAATTTACCTAGTTCGTCTGGTATAGGCTGGTTGTTGGTTCAATCACCACCCCTCCCGCCTCTGTCGTTGTGTCCCTGAGCAAGGCATTTCACCCATCTTGCCTGCTGGTGGGCGGTGAAGGCACTTCATGGCAATATTGTTTCTGTCAGGCTTCCCACCATGAATGTGTGTGTGTGAATGGGTGAACAGGTCTGTAGCGTGAGGCACTTTGTGTCCTCTGGACTTGATAAGGCGCTAATGAAGTACAAAGCCATTTACCAAATATCAACTGGTATCCGCTTCCAGAAAAATCTGTTTACTTGCTGTGGTGTCGTGAAGACTTTTGCATTTTTTCCTGTCTCTTTTCAGCATCTGACTCTAATATTAAGACTTGCTGCTCACTTATTGATTTATATATGATTTATTGCCTGATATATTTGTTGGATCTGTCTGATGAAAATCCACTGCAGTAACAAGTCCTGCAGTCTGACATCTTCCATCGTACAAGATACTAACATGACAAGAGTCACTTCAGTGTCATGTTCACGTAGTACGACACCTTCAAAACAATCCATTGCAGCTCTGGCTGCTTGTTTAAAGCTGCAGTATAACTTTTTTTTTATTTTCTGCTAATTTGTTGATACTGTCGGTATGTTGTGACAATATGAGACAGATAAAAAAAAAATTGAACTCCTCTGTCTTCTTCCAGTGCTATCTAGAAATAACTAATCAGAGCCAGGAGGCAGGTCTTTGCGCTGTCAATTACCCCTCCCTGTGGCACTGCTAATACCCCATGCTTTCTATCTGGTACGCTGCAGCTAGCACAACCTGTCATGAATGCTCAGTCTAGTTAGCATGACCAGCGATGGTAGTAAATAAGCGGTTTTCCTATAATGATAAGTTGTTCCACCGCCATTAGCATATTTAGCAGCGAGTACATGACGATGATTGGCAGCGCTAAGACCTTTCTCCTGGCTCTGATAGGTTGCTTTTAGTCAAGATGACTCAAGAGCGATGCGTTTTTTCAGGCAGCAACAGCAGATCAGGGAGGAGGTTGATCTTTTTACAGACTATCTGTCTCATAAAAAACTGTCACAAAATGGTGATAGCTTTAACAAATATACTAAAAAACATATGTATATATATTTATAAACATTATGTACTGCAGTTTTAAGGTTGTTGTTCACTGAAAGTTGAATCTCCATCTCATTCAAGAGTCTTTTGCAACTTTTAAGAGGTTTCTTCTAGGATTAGTCCATAGTTAGCTTCAGACCAGCTGGCCAGTTTTCCTGAACCTGATGAAAAGGTCATTACCACAGCATGATGCTGCTACCACAAAGAAGAATTTTGTTTGTAGCAACTGTGAAAAACACATCCACTTCAAAATGATGCACTGCTTTGTGTTGGTCTATCAAATGTAATCTGTAGATACTTCAAAGTTTGTGTTTGCAGCGTGACAAAATGTGAAAAGGTTCAGGAGGAATGATCACTATTTGGCAGTGTAGGCAGCTGAAGTGCAGAGCAGCAGCATGTGTTTTCCCATACTGGGTTAGGTAATATGCACATGTTTCAAGTAGAGGACTCGTCTTCTTTGATAAAAGGAACGCAGAGTATAGATTTCAAAGGAGTCGAGTTTTCTCCTCACAGTTTAAGCTGGACCATAAGATGCAACATTTCAAGCTCCTCTACCTTTTTCCTCTGCTTCAATGCCATAACGTTAAAGCAGAAAGATTTATTTTTGGAAAAATTTAATTAGATAATTTGGGATTTTACTTTTATTTATGATACGGGTTATTTTAGAAAATCTCCTATTGATGGATTATGAATATGGGAAGGTTGTATCAACAAAACTCTTACTCAACCTCTGCAGGTTTTGTGTCCAGAATGCGCTTGTTTTCTCATTTCCTCTCCACAGCTTTCAGATTAATAACAGAATAACATGAAAGCTAATTTCGCTCTGTGTTTTCTATTAAAAATGAACTTAAATTCAGTGCATTCGGGAAAACAGAGACAGCAGTCAGCACAAAAAGCATGTTTAAAAGCTGAGTGTGTGTTTAGCGAGGATGCTGGAGGTCTTCATCTTCCTTATAAACAGGCCTGTAAAAATGAAGCTAACAACTTCCTCAATCATCCAGCCAAAACCATAATGTCTTACAATACTGCAGCAGATTTACCCCCAGCTCTCCTGTCTAACAACAAACAGACTGCTCACACAGCCAGGATGCCAACTCATCACCAATCTTTCATTCAGAACTGAAAAGAAAATATTTTTCATTTATCCAAATTGGTAGGACAAGAAAGTTTTAGCCAAGCAATCGATAAGATCAAATGCAGCTGATAAAACAGCTGAATTACCCAAAATCCCAAACTGAATCACACTGAAGAAGAAAAAGCTACAGTAATACGTTACTCTTTTTTTCCACTTGTCAAGACTCGCCTGTATCAGCAAGGGTGTGTCTGAACACCCAGTCATGACATGACACACACCAGGGACAGAAGACTAAAGTTATTTATTGCCAACAGAAACAAGTTTCACCATCTTCGTTCAGCTAAAGGACAGGAAAATTATTAACAACAGCCATCCTGTTGTTCAGGGGCGGATCTAAAGAAATATCTATGGGATGGCAAGAGGAGGGACAGGGATATTTCTTTAGATCCGCCCCTGAACAACAGGATGGCTGTTGTTAA
>CAEGAE010086643.1:0-36197 GCA_903067095.1 Girardinus metallicus | reverse complement strand
TATATATATATATATATATATATATATAGTCAATTTTATTTTATGTTTTGGCAACTTTTTCAAATTCAAAAGTTTACATACTTTTGGTCAATATGAGGCTTAATTGTAAACTTTGTGACTTGGGTTTTCCATCAATAGCTGCGTTGAAACAAAGCACTGAGCCATTAGTATGACTGATAGAAAAACAATAAAAGTTAGCATGTTGGCTGAAACAGCTCCTTTAATGACGTTAAACAGAGTCACTGGGCTAACCTGCAAGCTGATACTAGATGGCAGGCACTGGTACCACTGGGTTCCCTCCCAATCACTTCCATCCTAACTACATGAAGAGGTATGGTTTCTTGTTGGTGCTGAAGTCTGTGGAGTGCTTTCTGGAGATTCTACCTGAGAAAAGCCGTGTTTATTTTTATTTTACAGCTCTTCTAATATCATATTGAAGTTGAAAAATAAAATGATCAAGGCAAACATGTGGGACGGAGTAAGGTCTTCAGGGAACAGGAGCCAACAGATGGATTAATGTCTTGGCTGGATAAGCCATGAGTTTGGCTGAAGGCTCTTTCTGTATAGTAACCCGGAAGCTGATTTGCATGCTTCCATCGCCGTGCCCTGTCCCTTGCGTGAGTAAGACCGGATCAGTGGGAGTGGTCCTGGGAGTAATTCTATACGGCTTCTTAAATAATTACACAGAAGCTGAAGAATTCTCAGGTCATGGAGGAACAAAGTCAACGAGGAACACACTTCCTCTCAGACTGCTCTGTGCATCTCCATGGTTACACCACAGCACTGGGATTATGATAAAGTTCTACATATTGCTACATCTTTTTTATTTTTTAACCCAAACTATATTTTCAATCCTTCTCCATCCTTCCAGTTATTTCTTTTTTACTTTTGGCGATTTCACACAAATGTCAGTGAGCAGAGTGTTTTCTCTCGAATATTTGCTCTAAGCACTCTGACCTGGAAAAATTACCCATTCTAGCCACTTTGATGCCTCAGCAAACTTGGCAATGGGCTTTGTGGCCCCAGGGCACATCATCACAAAGCTGTGCATCTGTCCATGCCAAATTAGCTGACCTGCAATAGCTTCCGAAGCTGATAGAACCCAGGGCCATGGAAGTATGAAGGCATCTGTGCTAATCTGGTTTAAATCTGAAAAAGCACCCAGGAGCTTTTGGCTGGAGACAGGGCGACGGGGGTGAGACGTGGACTGTCACCCCAAAACATATCCACATATGGGTCATTTGTGTCTGCAGCTTATCATGAATCACCTTTAGTTGGCCTTTAACTGCCTTCACACGTAGCAAATGTTCCAGAACTGCTTCGTTTTAACGTTAGAAGGACCAATGTGTCATTTTTAGCACCGTGTGCATTTTCAACTCTCTTTACTTTTTTTAAATAGAAGCCCGCTTTTCAATAAAGAGAGCCATTTTTACCCAATGCAGTAAGGAAATAATATAATATGCAGTCACGAGTCAGATTTGAACCTGCAGACAGGCGTCATGGAAACAGAGATTCATTTGTTCACAATGAATCTCCCCCACAGATTATTTCATGATCATTCTAAAAGATGAATTCAGGGATGGTTGGAAAGTTTTTATTATAAAGTATAGTACTGAAGTTGCTACACTTCATAAAAACTTTCATAAAAAATAAATGTTTTTTACATATTTGTTGAAACTTTCACCATGCGGTGACAGTTTGGTGTAAGACAGATAATCTGTGAAAAAAGATGCATCTCCTCCACCTTCTCTTTGAGTTAGCATCAGAGAGAAAAAATGCACCGCCCCCGACCAAAGCAACCAATCAGAGCCAGGAGGCAGGTCTTATCGCTGTCAATCACCCTCATGAATGTGCAGCTAAATATGTTAGTGGCAGAAAAATTAATTACCGGAAAACTGTTTATCTACCAGCATCTGTAGCCATGCTAACTAGCTGCTAGCATCACATATGGTCATGAATGGCAGCCTAAGACACGCCTCCTGGCTCTGATTGGTTGTTTATAGTTAATATTGTGGAGAAGGCAGAGGAGCTTGAGTTCCCCCCCCACAGATTATTCATCTGTCACCACAGAGTGACGATTCCAACAAATATGAGAAAAAAATATTTTTTATAAAAGTTACATACAACAGCTTTAAGAAACACACAAAGACTCTGACATGCAGCATATTTGTGTACTGTCATATTCAATGAATGAGAATATGTGTTTCATTAAGTCCACATTTTTGCATTAAAATGGATTTTATTACTCTGATATAATATTTTAATCTGAAATGTCATTTTTCCATTAGCGGTAAGCAGAAAATCATCATATTTACCATTCAGAGACTGCATGTTCTCCTGTAAACATTGTTTTTTGAAAAGCAGAATTGCGCCAGGCTGCATATCTTGGAATTGATCCGATACCAAGTATCAGATTTGTATCACCGATTCCAATACCAATACTTTTTATTTAAGTTTAAAATGTCACCATTCTTCTGTCCTACAGATGTTTGTAATTTTTCCTTTGAATTATTTTGTTCAAATCAGGATAAAATTTGGATAAAGTTCATAGGTGTCTACAAAATATTTAAATGATAGATTATGTGAATTTTTCCTAAATAAAGTGCAAAAATATATTAAAGCCCAAAACTGAAACATCTTTTTCAAGGAGTTGAGAAACGACAATGCCAAAAATAAAACATTTAAAGGAGGAATCTTACACTAAAGTATAAGTCCGATACTGATACTGACTTGATATCAATATTATCAATAATTTGGATCAATCTGCCCACTCCTGGTAGGAAGTGACATACTCCAGTGTCAGGGCCATGTTGTGCGTACGCCACATTTATAAATGAGATCCTGGATCATCAGAATCACAATTAGGAGAGTTTTCACTCTGTTCTGGTCATTCAGCTGCTGGTTCAGGTTCAGACTGCTGTGGTTGTGGGTCTTTTACTCCCATAAAGTCTTCTGGCAGTTTGTCATGAACAAAAAGAAGTCTTCCACTACCACCAGTAGACAACTGGCAAGCAGCATTGTTTTTAGGTATCATTTTCATGGCTACTGGAAACACACTGCATGTCATTAACACAAGACAGTAGCTCCGCCCCCAAAATCAATTCACTTTGACATTTTTTGACAAAAACACTAAAAACACGTTATTTTTATGTCAGAGAAATTGGTGCCTGTAATGTTTTGTGGAATGGACCAAATGATATTCATGAAATATGAATATTTTGAGATTTGATTCCAGTTTTCCTTTGAGAGCTGATTCATGTTTTTTGATAAACCTAACCCAGACAAAAACAGGAAGAGGAAAAGTTGGAGTGGAACATTGATCAGCGAAATGAAGGAAACATAAAGTCTAGAAGAGGGGAGCACGAACAGAATAGAAAGGCCAAAAAGAAAAATGGCTGCAGTGGCAGAAAGAGAGTGGCGCCCTGGATCATGTCCAACAGATACAATAAGCTGCGAATGGATCGCCGCCGACTCAGGCAGCTGATGAAACGAGCCACTCCACATTTACGTGAGAAGAGAACTAATATAAATGATGGGAATGATGAGGAGGAGATGGAAAAATGGGAAGAGATTAAAAAAAAAGGGATGAAAGAGCCACAGGTGAAAGAACGTGAGAACAAAGTAGAGAAGAAGAATGGGACGAGGCCAAACAGCAGAGCAGAGATGTAATGATCCGCCTGCAGGAGGCCGAGCTCAGGGTCTGTGTTATGGTGTGACTGTAGCGCCACCTCAGGCCACGCACAGGAAGTTTGCCTCAAAGTGGACGACAAACACTGGCAGAAGAAAGTTCAACCTGAACCTGAAAGTTTCCTTCTCAAAGTCCAAAGAAACATGACTGTTTTTCTGCTTCAACGTCTTTATTATCGTCTCTCGTTTGAATCTATATTTCAAAGATTTCATCCGTAGAATTACAAATAAGCCAGGATAAAAACTTATACCTGCTAATACACATACTGGACACACAGATAGTAAGCTGTATGCAGAATTTGATGATATTTGATGATAGATATTGGATAGATTATACATTTTTGCAAAAGATTAATTAAAAATGCAGGATGCAGCGCCACAGGAACTGCTGTAGTAGGTCTGCCGGGCCAAATGGAGGCGATGCAACACTGCCATAAAAAACACAGAATGCCACCATGTTTGTTATGTGCTTGAGAGAGATGGAGTCTTCCATCATCAATACAAGACCTAACGCAACTCTGGAAGGAAATAAATCTGGTGACTGCAGAAGCTGATGAAAACAATGAGAATCTGTGTTCCAGTCAAAGTTAAATGCGCTCCAAATAAATATCAGTGGTGTCGTTTCTGGGCCAGGCGGGCAACATTTGACTTACATAAACAGGTGGAGACTTGATGGTGTCCCTGTGTAACTAATGAAAATACTGTACAGAACTTATTACCTTTAAATGATTGGCCTCATTATTCTGTCTGCAAACAGCAGCTTCTTGATGGAAGCCGAAATGCTTGTTTGTGTAGGTGACTGTTCATAATTCATCCCCAGACAGTTAAAAGTTCAGGTAGTTCATGTCGGTTTGTATCTGTGTGTAGGAGTTTTGCTCTCTCATTAGTCAATGTTGCTCAAACTGTATTTGTAGATCGCTGCTGAGGCAGCATGAATCTTTTTTAAGACCTGTTTGAGTTTCCTCAATCCAGTTGTGAAATATTCTAGAGAGTTTGGGATTTTAGGATAAACATCCTCAACATTGGTACCTGACTTCTTACAGAAAATAACGGGCCAACAGTGTAACAGTGTTACATCGCACTCAGAAAATGAAACGGTCTGTGTTATTCTTGACCATATAGTTGTGCAATTTGACATTTCAAAGAAAAATTTCCTTAATGGAAACACATCAGTTTGGAAAAAAATTTAGCTTTTTGTTTTGACAAAACATGGTTAGTTTAGATGATCCTAAGGATATATATATATATATATATATATATATATATATATATATATGTGTGTGTGTGTGTGGGCAGGTGTATGCGTGTGTGTGTGTGTGTTGCCCTGACCCTATACTGTTACTATACTGTTAAACCTAAGTACACACACCACCGAGTCCTTGCTTAACAAAATATTTAATACTTTTACCTTCAGATAATATCTCATCTGTCAGCTTGTGGCTTTGGCTTATTTTTAGAAGCAATCTTATAAAAATGCATAAAGAAGCATTACTCAGGTAAAGTCAAAGTTTTTCCATTACTACTATAGTCTGGGCCCCGGCGCTTACAACCCAGGTCATTTCATCCAAATATGTTGTCTGGGAAAAATGTTGCCCCTACAATCTTTTCACATTAAGGTGGTCACCAAGGTGTGAGCTTTATTGGTTTCTTGCTTGTTTGACACAGTGGAGCGGGGGCCATGGCTGCACTGGCCTGGGACCCTCTTCACAAAGCTAAAACCTTTGATTTATGTACTGTTGGTCCAGTGGACCTGAGTGGCCATTACGTCTGTGAGTACCATCAGTTACAGCTGGCAGGAGGGCTGGGAAGGTCAAATGTAACGGCCTTGACAACGGAGGGAAGCCATAATATTTAGACAGAGTAATGGCGCTTTCACACATTGGATATGGTGTCCACTGCTATCCTCTAGGAGGGAGCTGATTTAGTATTTCCCTTAATCAAATATTCATAGAAAAGTAGCTGTCAGATCTAAGGTGAAGGACAATGCAGGATCTTTCAGCTACAGGATAATGAAACACTCCACTAGGCCTAGTGGATGGGTATAAAATTGGCAATTTGCATGGACTTGCAGTAATTCTGTCCTCTGCACCAAGAACTGCTCTAAAGTGCTTCACATTCTGAAATGTAAGAAAGAAAGAATGAGGCTGTTCAGTTTGAAATGTTTAACATGATATCCAACAGATTCCATCTAGAACGGTATCGTTGCTCCGAAAGTCTGACTGAATATTCATCACATGGCCAGATTGTCATTAATAGGCTTAAGAGCCAAGTCATGAGCCATGACATGATGTCTCACACTCACATGAGGAAGTGTTAATGATTCAGGGCTGAAACATATTTATCCAATTAGACCTTATGTGTGAAGCACAGACGTATAAATAGACCAATGGTTCTTATTATCCAGCAGGTCATGCAGAAACAGCCTCACTGCTTAGCAGTGAAATGTTAAAACCAAATCACTGAAACAAACACATTCTGTAGTAATCTAGGGGATTGTTTAAAATAGACTGTTGAAAATTAAGAGCAAATAATAATAGGGTTTTTAACCAAATTCAAGTGAAATCCAAGATGGAGGGGATGGGTCTAGAATAAAAACAGAGAATGAAAATAGTTGGAGAAGTTACTTAAAATGAATAAACACGATTATTGACCAGACCGTTTTTACAGCAGCCATGTTTGGTTCGCTTTAATCAAATTCTAGTTTGTTTGCACAGAAAGTCCAGTTCGTTTGGGGAACTATGAATACTTCGTTGAGCTCTGATGTGAGCCATGAAAGGTGTCCGATTGGCTTATGCGGTTCAAGTGCGTATGTGAAGGAGACCACTCCAAATGCAGGAAGTGAGGGCATTCTGGGTAAATACTTGAGTCTAGCGCTAGCGGGGCGAACAGCTCATGTTTTTTTGCCAAGGGCAAAATAGAAATCCTACAACCTCTAAAATCTGACGCCACTTCATTTTTATTTCCATTTAATGAAGAAGGATGTTGTGTTGTGTCTTCTTCTGAGGTTTTTGTGTCATTTCCTTCAGTGCGCTTGGTGCAGCACCACCACAGGTGAGGAGGACAACAAGTTTTTCAAATGTTTGTTTCATGTGACTCAGAGCAGCATCAAACAGAACCGTGGCAGCTGAAATTGGGACAAATGTTGCAACTTTGGTCTCTAATCAAACCTAGCCTGCCACACTAACAGGTGAGACAACACCTTTTGTCTCTAATAACCTGACGTGAAGGACTCAGCATGAGAGGTTTTAGTTGTTGTTGCTGGGTAAACACTGCTCTGCTGCAAGGCTCTTCTTATAGAGAATTTGCATTCAGCCAGGCAATTAAACAAGAATTTACACACCTGTCAAATATTGCAGCACCTGGCATAAAACAAACAACATGACCAAAGCCTGCTGCTGTGGAATCTGCTGCAAACCGCAAGCAAAAACACACATGCTCCCTGCTGCCGCTGAGACCCCTCCAACATGTCATCTTTGACCACCCGTGTTCTCTCCCCGTTCCTCTCTCCTCTCATTTTTGCACACCTTGTTTTAACTCCCTCTCACCTCCACCTCATTTTCTCCGTATTTAGTTCCTTTTAATCCAGCTCCAATATGCTTCAGTGCCACCTCTGTTGCCAGAGCAGAGGAGTAATAGCTCAGCTCTTTGCTGCAGCTTTGATTTACAGGCTGACATTAATGCTATGATTCACAGCTTTACCGTTAGAGAAGCACATGTCTCTGTTCTGTCTGCAAAGGAATCTGTGGAGCTATATTTAAGATGATGGCTGCTCATCAAAAAGGAAAGCACCAGCTAGCTGCAGCGGAGCTCTGTGTGCTCCCCTCCATGTTGGGGGGAGTTTGTGGTTATTTAAATAAATGAACGCTTCCTCCAAAATCAATACTTATCCAGCTCATTCTTTCTTTTTTATGTAATTACATAAGCTACCCAGCAAGAACGTTATAGGTGTGAGTGGACAGAGTGGTTTCTGCTTATCCAGATTTTTTTCATTTTATTTTTATCTTTATTGATTCTCAATGAAGTAACATTTACACGACCTTTGGCCTCTATATCACAAAACTAACTTCAGTATTTGAAATAAGGCGGACAAGTAGACCAGTATATTACAATAGTGCTTATCCAAATTTCATAGGTTAGTTTATAGTTTAATAGCTGATGATCAGGAGGTTTTCACACATGATAATCTGCGAGATTGATGTCAAAAATGGCAACATTTGTTCCATTCACTTTCACACTGCATGTTGTCAATTTAATACTTTGAAAAACCTCTTCCCCTCCTCACCTGTGGTGGCACTGCACCAAGAACAACTGAAGGAGACTATGAAGAAGACACAACTTCCTTCTTCACAAAGTGTAAACAGAAATGGAGTGGAATGAGATTTTGAGTTATTGGATTTCCCTTTTGTCTTTGGCCAAAGATCACAAGTCATTTCTCCTGCTGGCACTTGAAATTCATGCTTGTTTTAGAAACATTTACCCAGAATGCCCTGCACTTCCTGCTTCTGAAGCAGTCTCACTTAGCAGAGTTCACTTCAACCAAACCAAACTTTGCTGGTCATCATTTTATGAATGAAGACAGTTGGAACAGAAATGTGTTGGTTCTGATGTCTATATGTCTGATTTCCAGGAGCTTCCGGCTAACAATTCCACGTTTTACTGTGGAAGATCAACTGGTCACGCCTTTATTTTGTAAACTGAACTAAGAGCCTAGGATTGCACTTCCTCCAGCACACTTCACTCCGTATAGGTCTGTATGTACTCGACATGGAGTCAATGTGTTGATGTCTTCGGCGCATTGACTTACTCTCGTTTGTGTTCTCTGTATCATGCAGTAACTGCCCAGCAGGATACAGTACTACAGTTTGGTATGCCACCCTGAGCTGATAATGTTGATAGTCAGTGAAAGCAGTCATAATGACTACCACTCTCTGTCACACAATGACAGCTGTGTGGTGGCTGACTGGCGGAGAAGACATGGGGCTTCTCCACCAACTAGCTCATCAAACTTGTTAGCATCCATTGGGATTGTGGGAAATGAAGGACTTTGTCACGAGAATCGTAAGCAATATGAAATCTCAACTTACTCATTGAATGTAGTAATGAGTATGTAGGAACGTTTAGTTGGCGGACGTTTATTCCTGTTATTCTTCACAGAGAGTAATTTCACGTTATTGTTAGCTGCACTGGTAAAACTGCTTTATTGTACGTTTATATAAAAAAAGCAAAAAAAAATTGTGCCCTTATCTTACTGAATTTAAAATATACAATTTGAAGCTTTGCCTCTTTCTACTATTATCATATTTCTGAAGCTTTCACACTTGCAAGTGACTGGAAAAGTACACATTTTAATTCTAGTAGTTGCTGCTTAAAAGCTTTCTGAGTCCCTGCTGCCAGCTGTGATCTGTGCCGCTCTGCTCTGGCCTGTGTGCCGTCTGCTGCTCTCTGGATGACCAGGCACATCCGCAAATAAGCTTCCTACAAGCACATTCTGCTCAGCTGCTGCACCAAGTGGGATAATTTGGGTGTTTGCAGGTTTTAGTCAGTTTCACCGTTTGGACTCTTCTGCATGTGTGTGTGTGGGGGTGTGCACGGGGTGTGTGGGTGGGTGTGAAGGCATTGCCCAGTCATCTGTGCTCTCATCATATTAACAAGGGCTGTTGGAGCACTGCAAATAATTCATGGCCCAGCTAACCAAGCCAAGAGACAAGCAGGCGTGGCTCAAACTAACAGAAAGTGATTCCAAGTGTGTGCATGTGTGTGTGTGCACGGCGGTGTGTCCGTGTTTGCACGGACACACCGTGAAAATACCCTGAAAATAGATGAAACTGGAACTAGACAAGTGTGTTTATTACAGCCATGTGTTCAGTCCATGAAAGAAAACTGTTTCTTGTTTTTTTTTTTATTTAATAACTGCCCATATGGTAATGGGTAAAAAAACTAATCACACCTTTGCTGCTTCCTCTGGAAGTCAGAGTTAAAGTTGCAGCCAGATGCTGTTAATCACATTCCCTTAAACAGCTGATTACCAAGTGTGAGCACCTTAATAAAGTTTTTATGGCTTGCTGCTCTGGAGAACGCAGGTGTGTACTAAAGAGGGGTATTAAGCAAAGTCTGCTATTTGTGAGCTTTATTCCTTCAGTGAAAACATACCTGGAGTTTTACTTTGATTCTTGCCTGCATGTGTGACGAATCCTTTAATGTCTTGTGATGATTGCAGGATCTATGATTAGTTAATTGAAAACCATGTAAGAAACAAAAAAAGCAAGCTTTTCAATTCAAAAACACCTTTTGCTGCTATATTATTAAATAAATAGGCATATAATCAACAAACATGTTTATTGTTTTTGATCCATTATTGAGATTCCTCAACCATCAAATTGGTGCAAAGTGTTTTTCTGTCCATTCATCATTCCAGAGTTTCAAGAACGCCATAGAAATGCTAACATTAGCATTAATGTCTGTGCTATTTCTACACGGTTAGCATTGAGGTGCTATTTTAGGTTTTAATAGATCCTCTGACAGGCTAACTCCTTTAGCACAACTTGAACACAACAATTGTCTCTCCCAGCGTCCAATCAGCTTGTTTTGAAGCAAGAATTAAACCCAGAAGCTGCTTTGTCGTCCATCGCTGTCTGTGGATGTCGCATGTGCGTCAGATTCATGGGTGTATCAGAAACACAACACAAAGGTTCTGGCTCAGGACTTTTTATTTACGTTAAAAACATTCAAATCTCTAAATTAACGTGTTAAAATCCCGGCCCTTGTTGAATCATATGGAAAACACATTTCTAGAGTAGTAAAGAGGACAAATTGATTTTCTATTAATGTTAATATTTTATGACTGCATGTCACTGCCAAACAAAAGGGACTATTGGAAACGTTCTCAGTCAGTTTAATGCACATTTATTCTTTTCTTTTAGTTGTTAACTTGTTTATTCCACTCATGCTTTGGAAGGGTTTTGAGTCTTCCTTCGTCTCTGGCAAACACCAAATTAAATTCATTTCCAGCTGAACAAGCGTTTGCTGAACTACAACAAAGTCCAATTAAACTAAGCCCTCTGCAAAGACCAAGGATGATAAAGTAAATAAAAGCAAATTCCAAATGTCAATACCTTATTTAAAAAGCTGCATGATAAACACTTACAAGAAATTCTCGGGACTATGACATCGGAAAAAGCCCATGCAGGCATTGCGGCGACCAATTAATGATGCAGAATCCAATTCATTACACAGCCAACTAATGACTTTATTCCTCGGAGGAAAATCAGTCTGATTTGTAAGTGTGGGCTCGGTTAAAACTCGTAGAAAGTCCGAAGCAAACGGCACGCTGCTGTGGAAGTTCTGGAAACAGAAAGTTTCTATTGACAGACAGACGCTACCTCCGTCTGCTTCAGACGGTGCAACAGGGAGGACAGCTTCAAACTCCTCTGTCTTTCTTTGTTTGCCTGCTGGTTTTATAGAGGGTGGCTGTAACAATTTGACTCATTTTTAAAACCCCGATGGAGGGCAGGATTTCTAATTAAAGTACAACTATCAGACATGAGAGGAAACAATGTCTAATAGCCGCAACAAACTGTCAATAACTCTACTTTTTGCACATGGTTCTTCTGTATCTCTAGATGTCAAACCCTGCTGTAGAGAACAGTTCTTTATAGACGGCCAGAAGAGTCACTCAGCACACAGTAATAAACATACCTAATGTCTCCTTTATGTAGTGCTGGTATAGTTATAACAAGTATGTACAAGTCCTGTTGTTAAAAGATAATTGGGGGAATAATTTCAAGGGAAATCTAAAATATTGAGAACCAGTTTGTCTCTTTGGTTGGCAGAGCGAAGTCACTTCAAGAAGTGACTTCGTTTCTAATTACTGGTTACTCCTTGAAAAAGGTAAATTCTTGGAACACAGACTGAATGGCTTCGTTCACTTCCTCTGCTGCCACTGCTAACACTACAGGCAGACTAACAGTTCTTAAACAGAGCAGAAAAACAACGTTGTTGTTCCCA
This sequence comes from Girardinus metallicus, assembly GCA_903067095.1. Lineage (NCBI taxonomy): Eukaryota > Metazoa > Chordata > Actinopteri > Cyprinodontiformes > Poeciliidae > Girardinus > Girardinus metallicus. The sequence goes on along the minus strand of CAEGAE010086643.1, from coordinate 24,506 downwards.
ACTTCTCCTTCTGTTCGTTTATTGGCCCAGTCAAAATTCTACCAGACGCAACCAAGTCAATGGGAAAAGTCCCAGACTGTCTGTGAAGTTTTATTTGATCAGAATATAGCGGGAAGGCAATGACCAGGCACCAACACTAAAACCAGACAGCGCAGGCTGACAGTCGTTTCCCCGCTTTAAGTCAAACCCTGACTTGTCCGTTGGAATGTCTGACACAATTCCTCGCTCCAGAGTAGATATATCAGCTGCTCTACAGTCCACCACAGATGTTACACAACTTCATCTTCTGCTTTGCTTCATGATGTAAGGTTTGGATGCAGCTGCTCATCCGCAGCAGGCCTTTCACTGTTCAGGAGCTAATCTGGAGGCCACATGAAGTCTGGGGAGCTGCTGCATCCTGTGTGCCTACCACTCATGGCTGAGTTGCTGTGATTTTCACTTTGCTACCAAGACCATGTCACATATATCACAGTACCATGTTAGATTTCACTGAGCAGAGCGGATCTGCATAACATCCAGTTCTATACCAGTTACCTGACGTTGTTGTTGCTTCCTCTGACCTCCCAAATCTTTCACCGATACTGGAAATAGCCTACCGTCTTCATTCAAACATCAGCAGCTTCCACACATATGAGTGTTGTCATAGCAACCGATTAGCAGTCAGATACAAGGCGTTTAGATTGCATCTTCCAACTGGCCGATTACCAAATGGGCTGGTCAAACCATCCCATTTCAATCACCAGTCCATTTCTTGGTGCATCTCTAAGTGAAATAGAAAACAAAAAAGAATTGCAAGGCTCATTGCATCAGCTGTAGCAGTGCCACATCCAAGCAAACAAAATGCAACAATTGTTTTCTTGCAAAAAAGTAGGAAAAGCGTTTGGAGAGCATCAAACAGACTGAGGTGGTTTAAAACCTGGTGGAGTTTAAATGGGACACAATGTAAAAATAACCTAAAATTAATACATTTTAGTGCATTATAAATGAAGACTATGTTTTTTGATTAGTTCATCCACTTCATCTGCATACCATCTGTTTAACACTGCGGCAGGCGTCGTCATGGTTCCTTCCTCCATTCAGGTTCAGAATAGATCAACAAAGTGATGAGAGACCAGCAGAGCTTTCATCCACGTAAAAGTTTTATGAAACTTTTACGTTGGGTGAAGACAATCCTAATCTCCTCAGATTAAAGAGTTTGGGATGTCTTTGGTCTCATTCTGATATTTCTGTCAGTGGCTGGAATCAAGACAGTTGCTATGACAAAACAGAAACTTGTTTCCTACTGCAATGAGAAAGCCATGTCAGATTTTAGAAACTTTGTAAGCAGTAGGGGTGACTGTGGCTCTGTGGGAAGAGTAGTTGTCTTATGATCGGGAGGTTGTAGGTTCAATTCCAGCTGCCCCATGTCAATGTGCCCTTGGGCAAGGCACTTAACCCCAAATTGCCTACCGATCTGCGTATCGGTGTATGAATGTGTGAGCGTTTGTGAGAGCGAATGGGTGAATGTGACTCTAGTGTGAAGTGCTCTGAGTGGTCACAAATGATCGGATAAAGTGCTATATAAGTTCAGTCCATTTAGTTACTTGAAGCAGAACAGTAAAAACATATTTTTTTTAAAGCAATCCACAGTTAATTGTAAAAACATACTTAATTTGAGAAACATTTATTTCTGATGTAAAAACAATACAGCAAATATACTGTGTAGGCTGTTTAGCTAAAATACAACATTGTTACATATAAGTTGTTGTTTACGCTGCAGTGCACCTTGGGTAGATTACATATGTGAGGTGGTGCGAGCTACATCCAGCCAGAACAGTATTTTTGTGCATTGTGTAATGTTCAGAAAAGACAAGGAGAAATGAAGAGGACCAAACGAAGTTCGCCGAAAAAACTGCTGCTTGGAAACACTAACCCCAAAGGAGATGACTTCCAGTTTCTGACATGTTGAAAAGCGTTAACTTCTGTTAATGGTGTTTATGCTGGTTTATGGTGTTAGCTCAAGCTAATTGTGTGACTTTCTGATAATTATTCTAGTTTCTGCTAATGATGTTAGATTCTGCCAATTATGTTAGCTCCTGCTAATGGTTAATTCTAGCTAATATAGTAAACAGTAGAACATAAGCTCATCTTGTTGGTTTGTTTCATTAGATATCTTGTGGAACATAAAAACATAAAGTGAGTCTGTTCTTTTGATATTTGGCTCTGGAAATGTGGGGAACAGGAAGTTTTAGAAAGCTCAAAAAGACTTTTTCAAAAAGTATTTTCCTTGCTATCTTGTCAGGACAGTTGACCATCAAGCAACAAGCGGTGGTCAGAGAGCTCAGACCATGCACCAGGACAACTAGTCCTGGTTTTGAAAATCTCCAAACCAGGACAACTAGCTTCCTGCTAGGTTTGTTTTCTATCATGGTGATCTGTCCTTAACCTGGGCCACGGACTGGAAGCAAAGAAGAATGATCCAGAAAAGTTCCCACGTTCCTGAAACAGAAGCAGGCAGATGAAATCTGCAAGAAGTCTCCCTTGTTTTAGTGTTAAACTTTTACCTGGTAGTTCATGTCATGGTTAGAATGTCTAACAGTGACATTGGTCAGTGATCAGGTTTTCCAGATGAGTAAAGGCAGATGACTCCTTTAGATTCCCCACTGAGATAATGAAACCCTCCTTCCAGATAATTCTTTTGCTTGAATCTCATTGTGCCGCGGGCAATAATTGTGGAAGAGTGTGGCAGGAAGTGTCTTAGTGAAACCCTGCCAAGCTACTTGTCAGGACAAAGCATGCGGCTTTGCAGTCCTGATCAGAATGGATATATTCTTATCCAGGGATCTTCTGCTTATGTTCATAGACAGATGATTATGCTTGGAAATGAAGATAATACATATATGATTCTAATTCTCTTCCACCAGAGCAGACAAATGGAATTAGAAGCAATTTTATTCAGTTTGATTGCATAATTAGTTAAATAATAATTTATCGTGATTGTGAATTGTATTTATGAATCTGTAAAATCAACCAATCATTGTTCGTGTACAAAGAAATTATTGTCCACAACAAAGACAATAGGAGATGAGATAAAATTAAGAAAAACAGTAGATGCATTTCCATTACAAATATACATTAACTATTCTGCATTTCTGAAACATTTGTGACATAGAAGACTCAAAATCAAATCAAACACATTTTTCATCATAGTATTTTAATCTTTGATGATATCTTAATTGCTAAATTTCTGCGAAAAAGCCAGATAAAATATTCTTTGCCTTTACAAGGGTTTGCTTGTAAAAATGTCTTGTGCCAGAGCAAACCGACAAGCTGTTAGGAGACGGACACATCAACTCTGAATCACATGTAATCAGGCGTAAAGAAAAGAAATAAACAGTTCTACCATAGCTGTCCTCAGAAGGGACTGGGCCTCTGCCCCGTCTGTAATGGATGACTGACAGGAGTCATACTTCTTCACTTGAGCTGCTGATAAAATCTAGGTCATCCGGGAAAAAAAAAAGGCAGTAGTTTAGCAACACCCACTGGCTGCCTGCAGAGGTAATCTAAAAGGAGCCTTTTCTGCACGCTTCTGGGTTTTAGTCAGAATAGAGCTGTTGAACCTCAAACTGAAACTCAAATCCAGGCTCTGGAAAATATCCTAACAGCCAAATTTCTTACTTAAAGGCTGCAAGGATTAAATTAGGGATTCAATCAGACTCAAAGCAAAGGCCTTATTACTGTGAGACAGGCATCCTAACCACTTCAATGGCTCTTTTTTCTCTTCTGCTCTGTTTTGAACATACTGGCTGACGCTGTAATAAACGTTTCGTTTACACCTCTGTTGGTTTGGATCTCAGTATGCGTGGCACTGTACATCCACTATAACTGGATGTTTTGCTACAGTATTTGAATTCATTTTTACCTTATATATGGTCAGGACCATTTTTTTAGAACAACTGAAGGTAGTGGAGGTTGCGCTGCAGTTTTCAAACCAGGGAACCAACCATATGATCGGAATTCTAAGCGTGTTTTCAAACCCGATAGTTCGGTAAACTTGATTCAACTGGAGACCAAAGTTAAAACATTTATTCCATTTTCAGCTGCTGTGGTTCTCTTTGACATTGCCATGTCTAATAAACCAAACCCTTTGAAAAATTTTTTTTTTTTTGGTGCAGTGCCTCTACAGGCTACTGAAGGGAACAACGTGAAAACCTCAGAAGAAGACTTCTTTCCTCGCTAAAGGTAAATAAAAATGGAGTGATGTCAGATTTTAGCGGTTATAGGATTTCTCCCTTGTCTTTAGTAAAAGACTATGACACACAAGTTTGTTTTTGGTTGTATTTACCCAGAATGCACTGCCACTTCCTGCTTTGGCAGCGGTCTTCACTCCGCTTGGCAATCACATATGTGTTCGAATCGCACCAGAGGTTTGCAGGCAGACCAGAGTTCATTTTTGTTTTTGTCCACACCTCCTCATACGAACCGAACATCTTGAGGAAACAAACTGGAGTTGAATTAAACCAACCTGATATTCAGAATGAAATCAGGTTTATCCTTTGTGTCTTCTTTCTCAGACATAGAACGATGTTCCATCTGGTGAATCTGCCAAGACTTCAATATATCTATTCAAATGGGCTTTCCCTGCCATTTGAATAGATATATTCATTAAGAATACACAACTCAAATATACACTTAGTGTACAACAGTGAATGACTGTTAATGTCCCCCGTACTGTACAACAACAGTTTGTTGATTGAATGTTTCTGGATTGGAGGTTCCACAGACTTCCAGTTTTTAAGTATAAACTTTTTTGCTGCAGACGATGCCATCAAAACAAAGTACTTCTTTGAAGGACGTAACATTTCCAAGTATCCAAATCCTAGGATCAGGACCCAAAGAAAGTCCACACACCTGCGATGTTATCAGGATCACATTACTCCAGCAGGTTTCCATCGTCTGAATGTTTCTGCAGGAACACGACACGTGACACACACAAACGCTACCGCTGAGTTTATTTTTTAAATGCCTTCAGAGTGCCGAACATTCCCAGCGGTGATTTCAAACTGAAGCAACAATCACAGTAATTAGGATAAATAGAGCAAATCTACAGTGAGCTGATTGGGGTTGTTGTTGCACCACTCAGAATCACTTGTCTGATGACAGAAAACATGCATGAAGCTATTTTCTTAATCCTGTCATAAATACAACATCCTTCGCACATATTCCTGCTCTCTGTGACAGTGGTCTCTACGCATGCAATTATCCTATTTTTTTTTTTTTTGCATTCTGGCTTTCCCTGAACATACATAATTTATTTTCCTCTGAATGCTACAAGATCAGCATCAGTGTCTTAAAACTTTTGCTGATTAGTTGCGGTTTTCCCAAATCTTTAACTTTTTCTGTTCGTTTTACTTTTTCTCAGTGTTTTTACTCACACTGTTGAGTTTTGTTAGCTGTTTAGCTAAGCACTGTCACATGTATGACACTCTATCATTTATTTATGATGCAATGCATCAAGTCCATGAAGTGTGGTAGTATTTTTTGTTGTAATGTTCTATGCTTGTTCAAGTCACCTTCAGTTCTTAACAGGTTAGTTCAGAAAGGTTTTGTTGGTAATATTTCCCTTACCCAGTAGAAAGATGTCATATCACAGTGAGCTTGTTGGAAAAGTAAATCGATCCCAGAATTGGATGAAACTAACGATGTAATGAGGCGTACGCTGCATCAACTCGCCTCATAAATGTGTGAGCCCGCTGGGATCATTTTCAAACTACTACAAAACCTGTTAGGATAACTTGATCTTTGACAATGTTGCACAATTGACGGCCTGGTGCAAATCTAACAGCTCACTCCATGCTCCAATGTAGCCGATCTTGTGGATGGACACTGAAAAACAGCGTCAGACACAACAGTCTGTAAACAGCCTGGTAACAGGCCCTTGTTCTACACTTTGCTTTGTTCAGAAGGTCTGAACCCCTGGCTGTAGGGAAATGACGGCTTCCCGGAGGCGTGGAATGAGTTGATGTTTTAAACGATTAGATCTGATTTTACCCAATCACTAATGTTTGGTTGTGATGTACAGGTAATGTGTTAGCTCAACCGTGAAGGAAGCTATGCTACGAGGCTTACTGGAACGTAACAGAACCAACTGACAAAGTCATTTACATTCATCTTGGTATTGATGAATATGAGACTTACCTGCACCGTTGGCCAGTTTCTCGTTCTTCAGGCATCTATGGACTCATTCATCCAGCTCTGACCATCTTGATTTCACCCTGTTTACAGTTTACGTTGACGCGTTAAATGTTAATTTATACTGACGGACATGAACCAAGGAGTAAACTGTTAAAAAATGCATCATAAAGAGGAAAGATACCACACACAAGTTACAGGACCAGACAAACTATGAAAAAAAATCTACTTATAGTCCGGAAAATATGGTAATCAAAAATAAATTCTGATCTAATTTTGCTCCTAAATGGGTTAAAAGACAACAGAGTTACTCTTTCAGAAGCACACTGTCTAATAAAAATCGTCCCATTCTTTATTGTAAAAATAAAACAATCTGTGCTGTTATTCTGGGTACTCATCGGTAGGACGGTCCACGAATTATTGCTTGCTTGGACTGATGATGCTGAGGCTCTTTCTGCAAGAAAATCCTGGAGTGCGCCCCTGGTAAGCCTGGTGTGAATCTGTGGTCCTGCTGAACATCCAGGTGAGCTGAACTCACTTCAAGTTTATTCTGGAAAAGCAGCAGAGTTCAGTTTGAAGTTTTCAAAAATGTGACCTCCACATAACACTGAACTGAGTGTTGGCTTCATTTTCACCATGTGGTGAGCTTCTACAGCTGCAAATAAAATCTCTGAAAGATTGTGCAATGGGTGTGAAAAAAAACAACAAAAAAAAAAACACCTGGGGCATTAATGAAATCGAAAGAGCGTTACAGAGAATGAACCTGATCCATCAACCCTTCGGTTATGGACCCAGCATGTTTTCCCAAGTGAGCCCAGAAGCTACAATTCATAACTGTCAAACAAAGAAGATCTAGTAAATAAATCTAGCAAACCCACGTCCAACACAAGATCCTTAGGCTGCAGTTTGAAAACCCAGTGAGGCCTCTGACGCATAATTAAAAGTTGGAATTTGGATGCTGAAAAAGGGAAGTTCTGAAATCTTGGACTCAAAGTGACAACTGACTGAAAACCGGGAGCAAGTGGTCGAGTTATCTAGAAAGATTCCCAGTAGTGGAGTAGTTCTTCTAAAACGTTTAATCACAGAACACCAGATATATAAGAATGATTTAGAAAGGTACAGGGAGTTTCTGTACCATCAGCAAATAGGAAAGGTTTCTGGCATTTAACACCCAAGGAGGAAGTCACATGATCTGATGAAGTGAAGTCACATGACCACTGAGATTTAGACTTTGTGTTCTGCCAGAGAGAAAAGTGTTCCCAGCAGCTTTAGGCGATGCACCTTCCTGTGTTTACGAGGCAGAAAGAGATGATTTACCCGCAAGGCAATCAGGAAGTGTCTGCAAAGCAATACTGCAAGTTGGGGAGAAGTGATGTCTCAGCCCTTCTCCATCCATTTAGAGAGTTTTTACACTTTCACGTAGACGGCCGATGAGACTTTGCTTTCAAAATACGCATCTTCTACATCCAGAGACCTTAATGTTTGAAACATCATCATCACTGTGCTTAGTAAATAAGTAAAGAAAATGCTCATTACTAACTACATTAAAAACATGAAAGACATCTTCAGATAGAATAACAGTAGATGGCAGGGTGAATACATGGAAAACAAGCTGAGTCCCAGTGGTGACAATGATCACATCATTGTTGAAGGAAATGTTGGATGAGGTTGGGGATTGATTGACATTCCAGAAGATTGGCTGAATTCTCAGTAGCTTCCACATTCTTACACTGACTTGTCACCATATTTCATATTTTGTTTCACACAGAATGTTCAATTCAGTCAGGAGAGGGAACATTGTTTTCAGCGTTGCCTCAATTAGCAAAACATGTTGCGACCAGCACTATAGTTCTGGTGTTAGTAGATGCTTCCTTCATGTAGAAATAATCAGTAGACTTGCTCATGCAATAGGTGCAAGTCCACCAAATATGGGAATTGGAAAATTGGTTGGAAGCTAAAATTCCAGGATTGGCTTTATTCTCTTAAACTCTGGCTCTATAGTTACTTCTCCATTGACCATAAAATTGCGTAAATTGGAATTTCAAAAATAAATCTGCTTAATGGAAACAAAAAAAAATTATATAAAACGTTTTTGCGCTAGGATTAGATAGTGTGTTAGGAGTATTGAAATTTGCTGTATACAACCAGTTTGTATACAGCAAATTTCAAAAGTTTGTCATTCAAAATTGTTGATTTTAATAGCATTTTTTTTACTTAATGGAAACTCCACAATGGAACGATTGTGTTTTTTTTCTGACATTAGCAGAGTGACCACAAAGTTTTGCACATATTTGTAATGGAAATGCAGCTTTGGGGAAGCTTTATGTCAGGAAGCTGGAGTCTTACCAGGCCCATTCTAACTAACGCTGAGCTTGTGGAATAATCAGGAGAAGAAAGTCAAGTTTGTTGGCCAGTAGAAGCTACAGGTCAGACTGGCTGGAGTCTCATCTGTAGGAGTTTTAACGGATACCTTTTGCTCTGCTGCTTAGCAACAGCAGCTTCCAAGTTTCCTTTAGTCAAGGCACAATTATTTCCTGACAGTCATTTTTTGCTCTGTGTATATCAAAAAGTGTCTTGTTTTTTTCTCAGAGATAATTGGGAGTTTTTCCTCTCCACGGTCATCACATGCATGCTCAGTATGAGGGATTACTGTGAAGTCGACAACACATAGCAATCATTTGTCTACTGTTGCTGCCAGTCAATGACTTGATGCTCTGCTGGGTTTCAAAACGCAGAAAAAACTTTTGAAACTAATTTGAATAATATGCTGAACTAAATGCACTTTTAATAACTAGGAATTTATATGTGATTGAATTGAAAGAATTTTTTGTAATATTTGTTGTGAACTGGTGCTACGTAATTAAACTGTTTTATTTTTTTGTTCTAAAATGATAATCATATCCTCTGATTTCAACTACATTTAACTCATTGGACATTTATCCTAGCATTTATTCTGTTAGGATACACATTTAGATACATTTCAGGTCTGGCACGCATCTTTTTTTACCTTGTTTTAGCTCAACTCTACTGTCATGTTTTTAGGGGACAAAAAGCTTTGAAGCAATAGTTTCCTGCAGACCTTGCAAATTCAGGTTATATATTAAAAGCCACAGCCCAGAATAATCTTTCACTTTAGCTTCTCCTTGCCTTTCGCTTTTGTCCCTCAGTTGTTTTCACTCTTCATCCCTCTAGCATTTCCTTCCTGTCACTTTCATTTCTCTCTCCAGCCTCTCCAGTCTCCCGCTGTCCTTGTTATGACATTTAATACTCCCATAAGAGCCTCATCCTCCTCACCTTTCCATCTCTGTCAATATTCATCTGATCTGTGCAGCCTGCCCCAGTAGACATTTATCTCCCGTCATACTTGATTCTCCCTCATTAGCTGCCATTCCTCTCTCAACCTAAACCGGCCTGCATGATCCGGCTCTATTCCCACCGAACAAACATATTAAAGTCAAGGGTCAAAACAAGTTTTGGAGAACTGATGAGCCAACAGAAACATGAAGAAAATGAACCTAAGTACAGGACAGGAAGGGGGCCACAGGCTTTTTTTCCCTCCAGATTTTGACTCCAGCCTGTAGTCTGAGTGAACCTTTTGTTGAACTGAAGCAGAAAATACATCATTGTCTTCATCTAATGGGCTGTTCAAACTTTTTGAAACGTGGGCCAAAATTGTCAGTGCAAAAATATTTGTGGGCCAAAAAAACATCATTTTTAAAAACTAAAATCACCAAATATTTTTCAAACTCAACAATAAACTAAGCGTGAACGATTTTAATTAAATCAAGCAATCAGATTTTCTTTTGTAGGAATGAAATCGTAGATCCGAAACAAATGGCTTTTGTACATTTTGAAATGAAAGAGATTTTGGTGGACTTTAGAGTACAAGTCAATGAGCAGATGTGGTCCTAGTTGCCATGGCAATTGAAGGTCACCAGAAAGCTTGGAACAGATGACCACTTTGTGTTGCATTTAACATATCTATGAGTAGATTTTCATTTAAAAGACAACATTTTTGTCATACTTTTTTAAACTCATGTTTGAATTGTGGTCAGGTTGCTGTTTGGAAACATATCAAAAATAATGAAGCTTTTAGGATGAGATGAAATCAGATCAGATAACAGGAGCTCAGTTGAAGAAGAGGTTTGACTGAACTGACCAAGTTCAGCATCAAAGCGGATTTGATTAATTCAGGTTTGACCTTTTCATGTCATCATGTTGACGGCCAACATTCTTCAAGAGCTAAGGGTGAGAAATGGATCCCACCATGAATCACTAATGAATATGTATTTATTAATTTGCATAAACTGAATTGAAGTAGTAATGGACTGAATTTCTATAGTGCTTTTCTAGTCGTACTGACCGTCACTACAGCCATGTCCACCCGTTTGCACTCACAAAACCATAATTGACCCCAACTTACATGTGAGGACGATTCATATTATACACGAAAAAACCCAAAACAAAACAATGCAGCAGAACATTTTTAAAGAGAGACAGAAAAAACCCTGACCAGTGGTCACCAAACGGACCACCGGCTCTACCATCCTCCTTACAGTTCAACACATCTCTATCAGTGGGAGACAACAATATGTCAGGGATTGTGCTGTGTGACACTGCTAAAAATAAAAATGCGTGTTTCTCCATGTGTAAAACACTGAGACATGTAATGAGAGACAGGCTGCTCCAGATAGAGACAGGTGTTTGTCAGGTTATCCATAAGCAGCAGGTTTTACCTCTGACAGCTTTACCTGGATAACTGCTGGCCCTTCGCTTCTGTGTATGTGGGTGTAAGTGTGTGTGCGTGCGGGCGTGTGCGTGGGCGTGTGTAGGTGTGTGTGTGAGCGTGTTGTCCTTGCAGCGTGGCAGAAGATTGCATTACCATGTATGGCCGGTCTCTGGCTGACCACCAGAATCCCTGATGCCATCTGACACGAATACAAATCAGTCATCCATGTAAAGTTATACTGAGGAAAAACATGTTGCTGCATGGCAGCCATTCAAACGCTCTATTTGTAGTAAAACCTCCAGGGAAAAACTGACCTCATCTTCCAACAAAATAACATGGTCCAGTGAGTAGAGTTTAGTTTACTGGTGTTTTAGATCAAATACAAGAAAAATGTTTAAGAATTTACTGCATTTTTTTAACAAAGCTAGCAGATTTACAAGACTTTGCAAATAATCAGCCTTTAACATGTATCATACAAATACACTAGCAAAAAGTTTGAGATGTATCAAACAACACAATGTTTTATTGAATCTGAATGGAGAGAATTATTTTAAAGTTGGACTGATTTGTATGCAGTTGATTTTGGACAGTAAGCATGACACAAATTTTCAGTCTACAGAAGCCCAAGAGAGACAGTGTAGCAAAACAGATTTGAAACTAATAAATGTGTCGAGGTAGTTACAGATGAATGTTGTCCAGCATGCAGGCTATCTTCATGCCTCAGTGCCTACATGTTACCTGTGTATTTATTATGAAGTCTTTATTTAGTTAAAACATTGTTTATTATGGTTCTGTGTGCTTTTAGTCTAGCTTTAGATCTTTCTGTTTTTGCTTGTTCGCCTATTTGATTTCAGGCTCTTGAGCATAAACTTTTAGATTGAGGTTATGAGAGATTAAATCCAACACTTTAATTAGTATGTTTACTATCAGTGTTCAGAACCTTCACATGGTCCTCAGCTAACACCCATATCTGTATGCTTTGCTACATTTTTAATCATCTAATCTTTTCTTGTCGGATTTAAGTCCGGAACCATGAATATGTATGGACGATGTATCCTCTAGATGTTTGCTGATAGACATGTACAACTAACAGAGATCAGATTCCAAACCTAAACGTCTTGTAGTGATTACCACAGCGTTGCTGAATCTGATCTGTCAACGAGCTCATTAGTGTCAGCTGAGCACACAGCAGTAGCAAAACTCGTTCTAAGTTTCAAACTGATCTGTAAAGTTGGATTGTCCAAGTCAAACCCATGACTTCAGTTTGTTTGAGACCTCATCATCTCTGTTGAAATTTGTATGATTTTATGAAATATATTAGTTTGATAATAAAAAAAAGCAAAACAGAAAATAGTATTGATAATAATAATAATAATAGCCAAAGGTCATTGTTATGGCATGTCAAAGAAGGAGATGGAGACGTTCATCAAGCAAGTCTTGGAGACCAATGAGTCCAGAAGAGAGCCTCCACATCCCCATTCTAAGAGCCACCATTAAGGAGAAAAGCCTGTGGATGACATAGCACTCCTGTAATGTCTACCTGTACTGTAGAGTGGATGGTCTCTGTGTTTTAGCATCTTTTGCAAAACATTATTCATACTATTTTAATTATACGCCAAATACTGGTTGTCCTGAACTTTAGCTGTGATAGGGTCACTTCTTCCTGTTCACGTTGAAGGCCGGGCGATAACTACTGTGGTCACAGGTTCTGGAAGGATCTTGGCACCTCTGGGCTTGTTCCATTGTTATTGCTGAGATGTGCAAGTTGGTTCACTGGAGACTTCCTCAAGCCCATCACTAAGCCAATCTGACCATTTCATAATGAGTACCAAAATATGGATGTATACTCCAGAGCAACTGAAACAATATCCCCCCAAAATGTTCGGAATAGATTAATTGGACTGGCTAGATGTGTATGTTGTGTTACTCTAACTTTACTGCATGTCAATTTTGATTAAATTAAGATTTATTCAACATCTGGAGGTTAAAAAACTATAAAGTCAGTTTTGTAAAATTAAACAGATGCTTATGTGAGAATCAAGTCAGATGACATCAGGAGAGTTTGCGCTGACAAAACATGTGCTTTACTTTCCTTCAACATTTTGTTTATCCTGAAGACAATAAAAAGCCTTGAGTCCCAACTGTCATCTACATCAGTTTGAGCCTTTCTTAAAAACACAGATAACCTTCACAAACTTATTCCACTGGAATTTTGGTTGAAGTTGAACATATTCAACTTTGATACAGTTCTCCATCATTCTGCCAGATGCACAGTAAACCTCCTAGAGCTATGAAAAAAATACATTGTTTATAAATTAGGTAAGGAGATCAATCTGCTCAGTGTATTTGATGGCATTAGTGAGCCCTTTTTGCACTGCACATCCTTTCAAATCTGGGTTTCAAACTTCATATTGGTACTCTTAACTTGTTCAATATTAAGCTGAAATCTGTCTAGTTTTTGTACAGCAACAGTAGAATGCAGAATGCAGCCTTTTGCCCTCCACCAGGGGGCAGAATCTTGTGCGCATCGTATCATGTAGTCCAGCAAAGTCACTCATGCTCTAAAATGGAGAAGTATTTTCCGGGCAAAGTCACTTGTCTCACGTCGCTGACTTTCAAGTGAAGGCGGCCATTTTGTTTGTGAGGTCAGAAAGGTGATGGTGTCTGCCTTGAAGGTTTAGACTTAGTTAATTTAGCTTTTAAAATCTATCACTTTGACTACTATCGTAGGCTGTGTTCACGTTCCAATTTTTGTGACATAAAGTGACCTGTATCCGATCTTTTCATGACAGTCTGAACAGCACTGAATGCGACCCATATCTGATACGTATCCGTTTCTAATGCGACCTAACATCCAGGTCGCATCCATCCGAACTGAACATCACTGAATCTCAACAAGTCTCACCATTCTGTGTCCTGATACGCGCAATCAGGAAGAAAAACAATAACAATCATCACTGTAATGAGGATGAAGTTGTCAATATGCTGCTCCAGTCAGACAACTTCAAATGTGTAAGCTATGCTCCACCGTTAGCATTCGTGTTTACTTCCGCAAACACTGAGCACTTCTTCTTTTATGGTGGTTGGCAGAACACTGAGAACGCTGACGCTATTGCGCCCTCTACTGCGCATGCAGGACACTTTAAGATCATTGCCCGTTATATGTTTGGCAGTGTGAACGGCCCCGGCAAAAAAATCTGATTTGACAAAAAATCAGAATTGGTCACTTCAGGCTGCAGTGTGAACGCAGCCATAGTCAATCAAGATTGAAGCACTTTAAAAAAAAAAAAAATCCAGTATTGAAAACACAGTGTGCCCTAAGGCTCTGGCAGTTGTTGAAAGTATTATGTAAATCGACAGAGCAGAAAGTAACCCAAGCCCATTTTTATTTTCTAATCCCAAACGTTTGACAAGCAACATTAAATATGCCAAGATACCTGAGATAACAGTATATTTGATAACCCTTAATAAACAGATGCATGGTAGATTAGGCACAATATAATATCAGTTGAATGCAATAAAATGTAAGAAACACATAACCTACAAGAACACACTGAGGTACAAGTACTGTACCGCTGAAAACATTACCACAGTGGTTTTCAAAGTATGGTAAATTTGAACGATATTAGTATTTCAGTGGATAGAATCAACAAAACCTGTTAAGATTATAGTTCAGCCGACCACCCATTTTATTAGATATCAATGTAAATAATTTAATAACTAATGAAAAAGTGGGAGGAATAACTAAATGAATAGAAGTAAGGAAGAAATAAGATTCAAATGATATGTTTAAAATAAAATAGACATTTGGGCCACACTCCATACTTGCAGGTGGTGCTAATGCTGTCCAAATGTTTCTTTCCAACAACCAATAACAATAAAGAAGAGCAAGAAGACATTGTGCTCCATACATTCTATGCCAGTAGGTGGCGATAAAGTACATTGTTGTTTCCCAATCATCAAAATACGAAAACGTGACCATTTTTCTTTACATTGAGAGGACTTTGTTAAAGATGGGCTACATGTGTGTCTACATTTATAGCATAATGGCTGTAAGGACATACCATAGTGATGCATATTTTCATAAAAATGTTATAGAAATGCTGCATTTCACAGGCCCATTTCTCGTCTTTAGCTTCCTTGTAGCTCAAGTCACTATTGCATTTCAACATAAACCACTTTCTGTTTTGCTACTTGTGTATACCCGTAAACCAATGACTGAATGAGTGTGTAGTTAATAAGATAATAATGTATTATGTTCTTCTGCTTGTCAGTGTAACAATAGTTTTGCCTTTTTTTCTTTTCTCTCCCAAAATATAAGGACAATGTCTGCTGTAGGACAAAAAATATATAGGTGGTTCGGAAAACCACTCTTGAGTTGTTGACGAAAGCTAAGTGTTAGCAGCATAACGTCCAATTTTCAAGTTCGGCCCGTTGGGATTTTATTGATTGATGATAATGTCCAGGTTTTCAACGTTTTTGGGGGATCAATAAGCATCCTTAAAATGACTGGTGCGATGCCTGGAGTACGGCAGCCTTTCTCCTTCGGGAGCTGCTGGTTCAGAGCGAACGGTGAAAGAGAGTGCTGCAGGAGTATTTATTATACAGGTAAGCGGATAGACTGAGCACGGTGGACGGCTGAGTAGTTGATGGTTATAGTGTAAGTGTAACTTTCAGATGAACCGTACAATAAATTTCATATTATCCCAGTCTCAACAAACGGGTGGTGGTAGATGAGTTTCTGAGTGTGACGAACGAAGGTGCCGTAAATATCCCGTATTCTTGCTCCCCCCTTGTTCTTACTTTCGTCCCCTGGTGTACTGGTCCCCGGACTTACATTCGTCTGTCCCCTGGTCTATTTCCTCCCCTTCACCCCATCTTACGTTTGTTCGCTCGCCTGGCCCCGTCACCACCACCACTCCAACCCTCCACTCCAGGAAACATTTCCTGTATTCTCAAACCCAAAGCTTGACAGGTGTGGGGCAAGGTGATAATTCATCTAAACTGACTGAAGATGAAAACATACACTAAAAGCTGGAGTATAGACATTTTTATAACCGTATTTTTGAGCCTGCCTCTTTATTATTAAATTAAATATAATTTCAGATTTTTATATAACTTTTCTTCAGGTTAACTTAGAAATTGAGCTATTATTGTGACAGTTTAATTTTCTAAACTACAAAAAAGTAACTGTTAGGGAAGCTCAAACATGACAAATTGAACTAATATTGACATCTGATAGTAACACCAGTGTTATGCCAGATTTACCAATATTTTATTTTATAATTTTTTTTATCCGATAACTCGATTAATCTTAAGAATAATCAATAGATTACTCGATTACTAAAATATTTGTTTAACAACAGCAGCCGGAACACGGTGCGCTGAATAATAAAACATAATTTAACAAAGTTTCAAGGCAGGTAATTTGCTTCGATGAATTTTAATAATGGAGGTACTTGAATCATTGGAGGAATCGCTACAGCAATAACATGAATATAAGTTGTTGAAAACGATGCATTTAATGACCCAGTAAAATAACAAATGATATTAGAGGGATGATGAAAAACTTTTCACTAATCTGTTGTCTTTCTTCCTCTTTTTAGGCCATCTAATGGCCTCAGGTTCACTTTTTGTCCATGTGAACCAGAGGCGTACATCTTGTCGAAGATTGGCCTTTGCCTGCCTCACCAGAGAAGCCACAGACTGCATTTTCAGTCTCCTCATCATGTCTCTTTGGAGTGCCAGGTCTCTGTTGAAGGATTCTGCAACATGTTACGTGGAAGAACAATCTGACTCAGGAGAAGGTAAAGTAAAAAAATTATGTCCAACTAAATGTCTCAACAATATAATAAATTATTAATTCTGTGCTTGCTATGTAAAATATGTCTGCAAATTGCTGTCGGTGATGGCATCTCCTATGGACTAGATGTAAGTTTATTAAAGAAATGAGAGTTGTAAAATGAACAGGTAAATTGAAGAAATTGGAATTTTGTGGACAAAAAAAATACATTAAACCTAAAGACAGTGTGATTTTTTTTTTTTTTTTACCACAGGTTAACATGTTCTATGGAGCCCTGGTGGGAGAATCCACTAATACTCCTGGCAAAGGACATTAGCTGGAATTTGTGACCGATTTGATGATGGGACAGCATGTCCATGTATAATGGTTGGACACACTGAGAGAAATTCATACTTTTAGAAGGAATTTCTAGTAAGGCCTGGGGCCAGACAACAAATAAATAACACTGTATGCTGTTATAGGCATGTGACCAGTAGAAAATACATCCTATATAATCTTCAATAATTTTACTGAACTCCGATCCAGAGCCGCACAGCATTCTGGGTAATGTAGGCAGAGGAAATACTTTAGCAGGTCACCCTGTAACGAACAGGTAAGCATTAACTAACTGACTCACTCTTTGGTTACCTAGCAACAACCTGTTGACTAACTTGCGCATCAGCAGTTTGAGGTTTTGCCACCTTGCCTCGTAACTACTTAAAAAAATGAACAACAGGCCATCAATTTGGTAGTATTTCAAATATTTAAAGCAAAAACCTAATCCCAAACAAAAATTATCGATATCGGCTGATACGAAATGCTTATATCGTGATGTTTTTCAGCCATACCTTCGAGCTCATGAAAGGCTCATGTTGAATAGCCTTGTAGATCTCATCATCTTACTTATTTTTATCTCATTTGATAGTTTGCTGATTTATCAGTAGTGTATACGTCATTGTTGCTGTTTATCTTTCAGACTGATGGCACCATGATTGTTACTATAGACGCCAACTTTGGCCTTGTGAGAAAAAAAGGCTCTGGAAGAAGCATGACAGAAACATTGCAGGGTAACAACGTATCTGTTAGTGACGAACGTGTAGAGGAATATCTCAGGTCGAATCCTGATAACTCCCAACCAACGGAGGCATGTCGCTCTTCCAGTCCTGTAGTATTCCTAACTTTTTAGTAATTTATTTGAAGTCTGTGTTTTATGAAACATAACCTTAGAGTGATGTTTCTGACAGATAAATAACTTATTTCTGCATTTAAAGATGTTTATAGTATACCTCGCTTTAACATACTTTGTATATTATTATAGTTGTATTGGTTTGACTGACGATCTCTTTCCTTCATTATTTAGGACTGTAGCAACTTCAAAGCTGGAAATTTACTTTGGTCCAAAAAAAAAAACTCAATATAACTGGTGTATTTGGAGCATCATGTCGTCATGAAATGTTTCTGAACATGACTCATGGAGAAATGTGCATTTATTGATCTGTTTAGAAATCAGTAGTCTTTGAAACTTATAAAATTGCACACATTTTTTCTTAAATCCTTGATTTTTCTTGTTGTCTTATGTATTTATCAAACTTTTTCTCTTTAAACAGACTTGCATAGCCAAAATACATGATCAAAGAGCTTTTGAAAAGATGACAAAAACCTCATTCTACATCATTTACGACATTGCACATGTACTTTCCTCACGTTTGCATGTGAGTATCTTTCTTGATGTCTGACTTAATATGGCGCTAAAACAGTCTCATAATTTCCAAATGCACAGAACAAGACAAACTAAATGCAAACACAAATATACAGTATTGTGATTTACAAGCTGCTTCTGGGCTTCGTTGCATTTGTGTGTGATGTCCGAGGTCTCAATCCACATTTTGTCTCTTTTTTACATTGAATGATCAGCAGCTGATCACATGAACAGACCCCACATTTAGGAAACCCAGGTATAAGCTACTCACATGAACCCATTCCAATAGAACTGCAGCCATATCAAAGTATAGAAAATGTAGACCTCAGCCTGGCTTCTGGCAGCGACAGAGGCACAGTGACTGAAATATCTATCTTAACATATTTAGCTACTTATTCTCATGTTTTGGTTATTAGTGTTAATCTATGCTGGCTGACAGGTGCTAATGCACAGCGAAAGGAAGCTGCAAGCGTTTTATTTGTGATTTCAGTGTTTTTTGTTTGCATTTGTTTTGTTGATTGAAGGTTTTTGCTTCTATTTTCTGTTATGTCAGCATTTTATTTGTTTGCAATGCTTTTCTGTTGCATTTGTTTTGTGTTTCTTATATGTGTTAGCAGCTCGTTTGGCCATTTGCTGCCCGTTTGCACCTGCCGGCTACTGTAGCTTGTAAATGTGACACAAGCGACATGCTAACAACAGCCGTTTCTCTCTGGGATTCATTTCAGCTTTAAAAAAACCATCTGATGGGACGCTGGAAGTCAGACGATAAAACGTTTAAATGTTTTCCACGGAATCTGGACACAATGTCAGAACTACCAGCATGTTGGAAATATTGAGTATAAAACAAAGAAAATTCAGTCAACTGTCATTCATTAAAGCTGTCATTTTAACATTTTTATTACAACACGTTAATGCATTATTGCCTCCAATTGGAATCCTTTTTCAAACTGTGGCTTTCGTAAAAACTTGTTCGAAAGTTTGATGCGTTCAGATGGCTTTAGTCGATCTGACAAATGATGTATTCCGTGATCCTTCATGCAGTGCAGTTATAAAGTGAGTGAATCAGGAAAATCTGCTAAATCCAGTCTGTTGGTGTGAACTCAAAAGTCTGTGAAGACTGAAAGCTGTGTAGCGTCTCCCTTCTTTAGGGCCATGGGTGTTGAGTCAGAGAAATCGGAATCATTACACAAACGAAGTGGGATTTTTTTGATGACTGTGACAGCTGTTTTTATTTCTTGGCTAAAAATAGTAGTTTCAGTTTCGAAGTGATACTCCTGCATTTTAAAGGGACAGTCCCAATGGAGCCTTAAACAGACGGTTGATAAGCTAATGAGTGTTATAATGCGAGCTGATTATCTTGCTTCTTCCCCAATGATGGCTGTTCCTAATAGGGATTTAATGGGTTAAAAATCTCAGCGAACTCCCTGACTCTTCAACAAGCAGGCTTTTATATATTAGAACCGTCCCTGGTATAAAAGCTCACGGTTCTACAATACTGCATTTTCAAAATGCCCTACTTGCATATGTTTTGTTACTAATAATCCTGGAGGCGTGAAAAACAAGACTGAGGGTCCAGATCAAGTCATTCAATCTGATGAAACTAATGACAAAATGTCTGTAATGATGCATAGTGACAGCTAATAGCTTTTCTATATCCTCCAAGTCAGGCCTTTTGGTCTGTGGGTCATTTGGTACTGAGCCGCACAGAAAGAATGAAAAACTTTTAGTATTTCCATTTTATATCTTATCCAATGTTTATTTTAAAAGATGTCCAGTCTCTTTGTGACATCCGTCTATTTGCTTGTCACGACACTTGTCTCGGTCAGAAATAAAAACTAACAAGTTAGCAAAATGGATAAAAAAAAAAAAAAAAAAAAAAACTCTGGAAAGTTTCCTTGCGGAAGGAAAAAGGCCCAGCAAGGAGACAAGTGAGCCTTTGACTTCCAGTAAAGAGAAACTTACTGTACAATTCGTAGTCCTGCTTTAGTTATGGATTTATCGGGAGAGGAGACTTCAACGCACAAAGCCCACTCTGCATAATACGAACCGACAATCTAATGAGGCAAAACTGAGAAACAGTCACAAGCTCTTAGTGAATGAGGACTGTTGTATTTTTGTTCCATTATATTTGTTTTTGTGCTGTCGTTTTAAAGGTATGTTTAAACATTACCATTGGGACTCAGAGAGCGATACTTAAAAAAAGTTGGAAATAGCTTAAAAACTGTCCCAGGCCTTCTACAAATTCCAGGAAAAAAGAATAATAAAAAAAAAAACACTAATGGAAACATGATTGCTAATACCAAAAATTGTTTATAGAGTATGTTTGGTAAAGGTCAAAGCCTTATTGCGATATCTTTTGTTTAGTATGCTAACACATCAGTTAGGAGGTTTTTCTATGATCACTCCGCCTGCCCACACGCTAATGTCTTCTTCGAGTTACGTGACATGTCAGACAGAAAGGGTCTCTGACTTTTTCTGAAGTCAGAGAAGCAGTGAAGGACACAAGGAGCCCCTCATTTAGCCGCTGACCAAAGGGGAGCACACTGCCACCGAGCCGTATTCGGTTTGGTATTCCACAACACTGAATACAGTAAGCATGGTCTTTACTAACATTAACAATATTACATGCGCTAGTTTTATATTAGTTTAATAGTAAGATGTTAAATTCAACATTCAACTTTGTTTTACTGTTTTTGCCTCGTTCTTAGGTGTGTTTTGCCAGATGACTCTCAACTATCGCCAGTGAGTGACACAACAATCTTCAACCAGTCTTCATTGAAACTTATTGTTCAAGTTATATGCAAGATGTGCTAAACACGCATATTAGGTCTCTCCACCACCGCACTTTGCGATGGTGTGATTATTTTCCAAAGAAAAAGACCGACTTCAGAAACAAGCTGCATGGGGAAAAGCTGCCCTGCCTGTCTGAGCATCAGAATAAATGCCTCTGAAGTCGGTCTTGTCTGGATGAGCTGGACTACCACAACACTCTGGAAGAATTCTTTGAAAAAACCCAGACGGATTTCCAGCAAACACTGGAGAGTTCAAAACACTGTGCAGTACAGCAAACTTCTTTTCCAAGGAGTTACCTGTTTTTATTCATTGGCCTTTAAGGGATCAGTTTGTTGGCTCCTTGTTTGCAAATTTGTATTTGTCAGTTTAACTTGCTTTTAAATTTGCTTGTTTTAACATTGCTTTTTTTTTAGTGCAAATAATTGACATTTATTTCAGTTGTACATTTTGTGTTTTCTAAAATAGTATTTCGAGTGTGTACTTATGTAAGATTTATAGTTGGTGTTTAAGTATTGTCAATAATGTCTTACAATAACAACAAATAGTCACCCCAGCAACACCTACCACCAGACTTTATTTGTTTTCTGGGGAAAACCTTGAGGTTCGTCAGGAGTTTGACTTTTTTTCACTGCATTTTGTGAAAAAAATTAAATAAAAGACTTTCCTAATCATTTCACGACAAGTTTTTAGTCAAAACAGTCCCTGTTCCCAGTGTCAGAATTAGTAGAGAGAAAGACGAAGGTTTCTAACCTCAAAGTCACACATGGATGACTGCTTAAAACATGGTGATTGTTGCATGTCTGGAAGTTTGTATTTCATTAAATCATTTCCACTCACAAATGTACAACTCTTACTTGTAAACATGTTACTTTAATATTTAGCTCTGAGCTAAATGTTTAGTTTATATAGCTACATTTTAGTTTGTAAATTAAGTGTGGCTTGCTAATTAATTAATTAGCTTGAAACTGACATTTATAATTGAAACGTGAAGATTTTGGTATGAATTTTAAAACCCCAATTTTTTCCTCTTATAAATAGCCCAAATAAATACCATTAATTTTGACTGAAACTTTACAAATGGCACCTCATAGTTAAAACCGTCCACCGCCATCTGTTTAGCTTAACTGTTCTTGTAAAGGAGATTTATTACAACAAAGTGGACATTTGGTGAACACAGAAAGCAGAAATCCCCGGAGTTGTGCTCAGGCTGCGGCTGCTTGAATCCTGAGCTGCTTATCAGTCTGAACTCGTACCCACGGCCCGTTGTGTCGCCTTGGCGCAGTGACCTGACGTGACAAGGAAGAGATTTGCTTATTAACGAGGCAAGACGCGCAGCAAGGTGAGCGAGACGGAGAGCTCCTTCACCCCCAGAGGTGGCCTGGACTCGGCCTTCACATCCACACATGGATCCGCCTTAAATGGAAAATGTTGTCTCTCCTGGACACCAGGGGCTCACAGAAGAACATCCTGATTTTGGTCACTTCTAGGTCAGTGAACAGGGCAGATTCTATATCAAACCAAGATAATTACAATTTACTGTGGTCATTTCAATCAATACATGGATTTAGCTCTAGAAACTCCAACACAACACAGCAGGGTTGCATTTTTAAAGCTTTAGAGGAGCTTTAACACTGACACATGACATGAAATACAATTAGTTTCTTTAAAACGTCCTATTAGACCATAAAATGCAGCATACGACTTAACATGATCCAAATACTTTCAAGTTTTGCTAACTGATGATGTAATCTAATTAAATCTGCATATAATTGCTTTAGAAGACAGATTTCTGTGTTTGAGTTTTTTTTTTTTTTCTTGTTTTGTGGTCTAATAACCACAAACAATTTCCACAGATAAAGGAGATCAAAATAAGACTTCAATACCACAACACATTACATCACCTGTCAATGTTTAAGTTATTTTACAAGATCCATAAAACCAGTATGGAGCTGAAAATTTCAGTCTGAAGTAACCAGAAATTTTGAAAGGTTTTGGTTCTTGTCTAAAGATGTCGTCTGCTGGGATTGGAGTCGGACCAGAGAGCAGACAGGAGAATGGAACAGCCAAGTGAGCCATAATAACTAGAGCCAAAACACTTCCAGAAAACTGGAAACCCAGAACATGTGACAGAACGCAACAGAGGCGTGGAGCAACGGAAGGAACCAGAGGAGAATAATGAGTCCTGAAAGTAGATATACAGAGAAGTGACAAAGGATAAAAAAAAAATCATGACCCTTTCAATATAATTATAATTTTACATTGATGTTGACTTTTAGTTTTATGTTTGTTTAACTATAAAATCTGTATTAAAACTAATATCTACTCCCAGGACCCGAGCTGACGTTGATACAGTCGATTGGTTCCGCTGTCACATCTGCTGTGCGCATGCGTAGTGTTGGAAGCACCTAACGTGTTGGGACTAGCCAGTCATTTTGCACCTCACCATGAGAAAATATAAGTTTTCACAACTTGGACTCGATAATCAGGTGACAGAGAAGCGCTTTGTAAAGTATGCAGAAAAAATATAAATCTGACCTGGAACTAGCAGCGGATTCCTGCGCAGGGGAGCAGATCCCTGTTTCATTTTTTGGTGCGAAGCGATGCAACTTCAAACTCAGCTACAGGCACAAGTATTACCATCACACCTCAGCAGAAAGCAGCACTAACAGCAACAAGACGGGAGGCGCAGACAGGCAGCAGACCTGACTGACCCATTAACCTGAGCTGAACACCGCTGCTACTAACGCAAGTTAAATAACATCACGAACTGCAACACAAACAGATGGCAAAGTGAAACAAGAGCCAAAGTTAAAATTCTACTGCAGTTTTAGGAAAAGCAGTAAAACTTTTACCGGTACAGCATTTATCAGCTGATACCACAGACGTTATTGATTACAAGCGGAAATTTTGCGAATGTGCTGGATGAGAAAAGCAGATTCTTTTACTTGCCCTGCGTAGCCGCGCTGCAGTGGAAGAACGATCCGTTAATAAAATGAAACCTGGAGATGTACAGCGGGGAAAAAAGTATTTAGTCAGTCACCAATTGTGCAAGTTCTCCCACTTAAAAAGATGAGAGGCCTGTAATTGACGTAATAGGTAAATATCAACTATGAGAGACAAAATGAGAAAAAAAAAATCAGAAAATCACATTGTCTGATTTTTAAAGAATTTATTTGCAAATAAGGGTGGAAAATAAGTATTTGGTCAATAACAAAAGTTCATCTCAATACTTTGTAATATATCCTTTGTTGGCAATGTCAGAGGTCAAACGGTTTCTGTAAGTCTTCACAAGGTTGGCACACACCGTTGCTGGAATGTTGGCCCATTCCTCC
>CAEGAE010086638.1:0-19980 GCA_903067095.1 Girardinus metallicus | reverse complement strand
TACTATTAAAATGTCACACACAATTTTTTTTCTCACACGCATACATAAAAGACTAAGATTGCACATATAAACTAATATAACGAGGCTTCAGGCAGATCAGTTTTCCTTGAGGAATTTTAATAATCGAGGTACTCGAATCACTCGAGGAATCGTTTCAGCCCTACTGGTGACTGATTTAACATTTAGAAATGATGGTATCAGGCAAGCAAAGAACATAAACCTGAAATTTTAATGACTAAAATAAAATTAAAAAAAAATACAAATAATATAATTGTAAATTAAGTCTTAAGGAGAAAAAAAGTTTCCAAGTCAATGTATTTCAATGTAAAACATATAAAATGAATACTTAAATTTGGCAATATGTATGTGTGTGACGCACACTGAAGGACAACTAGTGCTTTGGTGGGAAGAAAATTCACCGAAACGCTAGTTTTGTTTAATTTTTTTGAGATGGTCATGTCTTAGTAGGTTTGTAGTTGTGCCAAACTACACGGTCGGGCCAGGAGAAAGTTGTCTCCAATAAAACAGTCACAAACTAATATTTCGTTAGACCACCTTTAACTCTGATTATAGCATACATTTGCTATGGTATTGTTTTTTCATCAAGACCTTGCCTAGAGTTTGACCACTGTGGACTTCTCCACATCCCAAAGACTCTCAACCAGGATCAGGTCTGAATTCTGTGGAGGCATCCTTGATTCTGCCTTTTTTAACATGAACCACTGTTTCATAATTTCAGGCCACTACAGGAGACACTAGGCATTGATATATGATTATTGTTAAAATATAACAGTGTTATCTGTCAGTAGGATTAAAATTTTCTTTTTAGTATGTGTTACAAGGTTTGACAATAAAAAGTCTCAAACTACGGGCATTAGGCTGATTTCTGCAAATGTGCCTGCCATGTGTTATGTTAGAGAGACAGGTTAAATCTCGGTGAAACACTCCACCTCTCTCCCCTTTAAGACCTTCAGACATGTGGTCTTTCCTGTTGCCGCATTCAGATCCACCGCGGGTGAGTCAAGGATTTGCTGTTACGCGTACTGTAACTGCAGTGTTGAATTTCTAATGGATCAGACAAGAAAACTGGGGTCACTGTCCGTCAGGCGGACATCATGCTCTCTGTTGCGTTTCTTTTTCTGTTGCTTGTTCCTCTGGAACCTTGAGCTAAAAGACTAAACCAACCATAACATACATACAGGGAACTCATTACTTTAGCTGTGAGATAAAGTTTAGATCTGTTGCCATCAAGTGGTAAATTAAACCTATTTTAATCTATATTTAAGGACCTGTGCTTTGCCATCTTTTTTTCAGGTTTGATCATTTTTAGCTTTAGAGTTCCTGTCCTATTTTGGTCCGCCCACCTTTGTTTCAAAAGCAGAGCCACTTTTATTGCCACCCCGAGGCACACAGAGCTAAGCTACAGTAACTGAATCCTAGTGTAAGGGGTAGGTATGTAAATGAGCCCCCCTGTCACAAAACCCAACAA
Source organism: Girardinus metallicus (assembly GCA_903067095.1). Lineage (NCBI taxonomy): Eukaryota > Metazoa > Chordata > Actinopteri > Cyprinodontiformes > Poeciliidae > Girardinus > Girardinus metallicus. The sequence continues at coordinate 18,491 of CAEGAE010086638.1, read as the reverse complement.
TATTTCCTGCGTTCCATCTTTTTCTCTTGAAAGCCCCAAAAGGGGAGAGGAGACACAGGACTACATTGTTCTTCTTGCTCACTTTTTGGAAAAATTAATTAATTATGAATGAGTAAGCGAGTTAAGAAAAGGGGATTCTGGATTCTATTGGTGTTAACATAATTACCATTCTCTCTCTCTCTTTTTTTTAACTAAGGAACTAGGGCCATTTCTCTCGTCTCTCAAATGGGGTTTTATCGCCTTCAATTTGGAAAAGAAAAGCTGATAAAAGCTTTTATAATGCTTTAATTTGGCATCGATTTGCATGAATCTCCCTCAGTAATTATCAACTCGCCCCGTACCCCCCTCTCGGATGACTGAAACAGTAGATTCTGATAAGACAGTAAGAGAATGCGTGTGTCTGTAAGGGCGGGTGTATATTCTACTTTCTATCACCCATTTTTCTATTTCCATATCTCATCCTTCTGTTTTTTTCATTGGAAGAGGCGTGGAGCGAATGATGGCTGCGGTCGTTGGGGGGGGAGGGAACAGAAAAATCCTAAATCAAAGCACTCAATTATAGGGCTGCAGTAATTATGGGAGCCCTTGAATTGAAGTGCTCTCCGAGGAGAGATGGACAGATATATGGATGATGCATGAGGGGCGGGACAGATAGGTAAATAAATGAATATGCCACACAGAAATACAACGTAGCCTCCAGACTTTGGATGACATAAATATGCGTATTAATCGATAGGTCGCAAACCATCATAGTGCAATTAAAAGGGTATTGAGTGGAGTGGGCCACACTTGGGCTTGAAAAGACAGTGGGTTAAAGCCCTGACCTATGGGATGGTTAATGCCCCGCTGGCCCTCTCTAGCCCCTGGTCAGTGTATCCTGAAATGCTGAGGGTCACTCTATAAAGGGATTTAAATCTCTTTGGGACCTTTTACTGGTCAATAAGACTGAGTGACCTCTACCAGGTACCTCACTGAAACCACTTCAGTGCTGATATTACTCTACTATGCTCTGAAGAATCATAAAAAATACACTTTACTTCCCCTGTAGGTATTTATATGAGACACTTTTATTTTAAAGATAAATACTGCTTTCATAGCCTTTCTCTCCCCGTCTTTTTAAAGTACCTTAAAAATATTCATACCTCTTGGACAACCACAAACTTCAATGCATTTTATTGGGATTTTATGAAAGACCAACACAAAGTAGTGCATAACTATTTAGCAAAAATAACTGTTTCACGGTTTTCAGAAAACATTGCAGCTATCACCACCAGTCGACTTCCAAAGCGATAAGGTTTATAATTTAATCCTATTATTTGCCTTTCTTTGCTGTGGGACCTCATGAACATCAAGGTGCATGGCAGAAAGGTCATAAATTTGTTGGGATACTAACAAGGAGTTAGTATCCCAAACTTTGATCATTCTACCTATAACTTACCTCTTTTAAACCACATTTATTTTCATAGTCAAAACAATAATCAGTGGTTTTTAGCACATCAGAGCTCAGAGGTCATCTTGTCTATCCAATTTAAATTATTGGATAGATGGGTACAATTATGGTACAACTTCAAATCTAACCCAAGCGCCCTCTGGTTACTCTAAATGAGCTGTGGACATCCACAGCTTAGGTAGAACAATATAGCAATACAAAAATTAGTCTTACACTCCTCAAATCTGCTCCTATGGGAGTGTGGTAAAAAAAAAAGACATTATTGAAGAAAGAAAGTTTTAAGAAGTACAATTTAAAGTTCATGTCCTGTTCAGGTGAGACCTTAATTTAACGTTTTGGTCTTCATGCAAAACAGTATTTGTGACAGAAAACCAACACTGTGCTATGAACTCACCATCCCCAGGGTGAAACAGTGAGGTGGACAAGTTGATTAGTAGATTGCAGGAAGGAAATGACTCTTATAAGATTATTTTGAAGCCACTGTGACATTAAACCTTTTTGTTTAATGTCACAGTGCCTTGCTTATTTTACGTTGTAAAATTCCAACAAAATTTGTTGAAATTATGGTTGTAGCATATTAGAAAGAATATGAATACTGTTAGAAATCTCTATAAACATCACTTATATTAATAATAATTTCCTCCACAACCTTCATTAAGTGCTCCGCACTTCTCTCAAGATAACAATGAGCATGTTGGTGTTTTGCTGCGTGTCTGTCAGGTGTCTACATGTGCGTAGATGTGTGCCAGCGTGCGACTGACTGGCTCCAATATCCATCCTCATATTAGCACATGCAGGAAGTTTGTCATGGACCCACTGCTGTGCCAGAGCTCATTTGATTTGAGGTGAAATTTATCACAGATGTTCCCCCTTCCCTAAACAGGCCTGGCTGCCAGAGACAGCTAACAAAAGACTTGTCTCTGAACAAATGTTAGAGCAAGATCCAAAAAAATAAATAAATAAAGCTGATCCTTACAAATTTGCAAAGAAAAGCTAAATTTCAGGAATACAATTAGAATCTCATAAAGCTTTGCGTTTTCTTGTTTTACTTCCACATGTGAAGTTGAGGTCCAGCTCATTTATTTACTCTGTGCTAAAGTTGTTGCTAAATGGTTAAATGGATGGGACATTTCTATACCTAAAACATAGTGCCTGTACCTGTGATTAATGTTCTGGGCTGACAGTGTCAGAGGGAGTGATGCTTTCCGATGAGCTTCACGGCAGTCTGCTGATTTACCGGCTTCTATTTCCACTGGTGTAAAGTCAATCTGCATAGAAGGTCACTCACCCCCACTCCCACATTAGCGTCTTTTAACCCCCATCCGTCAGGGCAGGCCAGCCCCACGTAGGCTGCAACTGGAGTTCATGGGTGACATTGTTCTGCCAAGAAAAGTGACGAGGGTACAAACACTTCCTCATTTTTACTTATTTATGTCACCTCTAGTGTTGATCAGCAGTTGTACAGTTGTTCACATAAAGATCTTGTTCAAAAGCCACAAGATGAATTTAAAGTAATTTGAGAAATTGTTGCTCTTTAGTAAATGAAAATATATTTTTCTCACTTTTACAACTCGACACTGTTTTGACCCAGAAGTCACTGGGGAAATCCCACCCTTTGAAATTCAAACTTGAATTGTGGGTCATGATGAAGGACTTCTGCTTCTGAGATTGTAAATACTATTCTTTTATTATTTTTTTATTCCAGGCTGGGCTGCTGGAGGTATTGCAGAGTATTCCTGAAATCATTGTTGGACTCATGCTTAGTGTTGCCTTGTTGCAATTTAAAAGTCCCAAAATTAGAAGTGATGAAGTAGTCACACTGAAAAAAAACATATATATATATATAACTACCTTTTTCCGCCAAAGTTTCAACGTTTTTTCAATTTAAAATCAGAAGCAAGTTTGATTCATCCCTACAATTTTTTTTTTTACCAACTTGAGGAATCTGGATCAGTTTTATTTCATAAATGGCATAGGTCTCCCTATCACTTTGTTACGCCCTGAAGTTCCATTTAAACCTTTTGCAGACTTTTAAAAAATGTTGTGCTAACCTTTTACAAGGTAGTGATGACTTGTTTGAGTTCAGAAGCATCTGGGATGGACCATTACATTACAAATCTGTTGTGGTCAATAGCATCCATATTTATTATTCAGAATTTCACAAGCCAAAAAGTTGAATATCATCAGCTCCCATTTGTTTGCTTTGACCCCTACATGACTTGTAGAAACTGGAAAGGAACTACTTGTAAGTTGTAGAATATTACTCTGTTTTTTCTCTACAATTAATTATTGACGTTTCTGCTGTGTTCCTTGATCTTCATGATGCTGTTTGCTCATAACAAACATCTGAAGACTTTATAGAACAGCTTTTTGTGTAAAATTGCAATAAATCACACACAGGTGGCTTCTTGTTCTTATTTAAAAAGGGGGGAAAGGGAGGTACTAATATTGACTTTTTGAGCTTTATAACGTGTTAAAATATTATTCCTTCATCAAAAACATACTCAGAGTGTTACTTTGATTCCTTCATGCATGTTTGAGAAATCCTTGAATTTTATGTCCCCAAAGCTCATTGGAGCTGCAGTCTCCAGTTGAGCTTCTGTTCCTAAAAATGGTTATAAATGGCATAATATAGGAGCATTGTTGTGATGACATGCTGTGATGACATGTGATCACATGTTCCTGTCAAATACATTATAACACCCTCTCAAAGGCGGCGTGTCAAAAAGAGCAGGCACTTCTTAAAAAGACAGAGGATCTATTTCAAGGCTCCAAACTGTGAAGTCAAAAAGTCATGTTTGACATATACGGTATTTTTTAAACAGCTGAGAGTGACAATGCTACTTGATTGTGCAATAAAATATCACTATGTTCCTGTCAAATATAATATGTCCTCTAAGTCATTGTAGAGGACAGTTATTGGGACATCAGAAGAAAGAAGATTGAACAAATACTTCACACTTCTGCAATTTGTAATAAATAATTTGAGTCTTTTTACTTTTGTATACATTTTGCAGATATTACAAGGTATCCTGTTGCACGTAAGGGGGTGATTTAATCAATTTCTTGCTTTCTACAATTTTACATATTTTATATATTTGAGCAAATGTAAAATTCACTTTTCTCTAACCTTGTTGTAAAGTAGGTTTCTCTAACAGCAGCCTACTTTACAACAATAGTTTTTTTTCCAGAATGATAGAATCTGTCTTTTCCAGTGTCTCCCCCATAAATGGCATAAAACAATACAAGTATGGTCATGTTTGATGGCACAGACTACGTCAATGACGACAAGCTGATATATTTTTGTAAAAAAGCAGTGTAATCAGACCAGTAGAATTTGTGCACTGTAGTCTGAGCATTGCCTCAGATGCCTTTTGGAAAATTTCCAGCATCTTGTCATGAGTCTCAAAGCAAGGAATGTTCTGTCTGCTCCCTTGAAGGCCTGATTGCTGGAAGACTGTTCAGATAAGTTCTGTTTCTCTGATCTTTTTCTCTCTCCTCAAATGAACTTAAAACCTCAGTCATAATGACCACTTTTTTCATGGTTCCTTGATTAACAAAAACCTCCTGTCTCTAATTATTCAATATTTCTGGGCAGCCAATAGATAGCAATAGCAATATGTTTAGCAGTTCCAAATGTGATTAATTTTAAGATTTTGGAATATTCTTCTATTCTTCTAATGACCTTTAAAGCCTTTGGAAGTGTAAAGTTAACATGTTCAACTTCATACAATCCTTCCCACAAGTCAGAGATAAGGTCTTGGTTTTGATAGGCCAATTATTACAAATCATAATGGGTAGAGATTTCTTAAAACAGCTGTCGTAAGCTTAATCCTAATGCCTGGTTGTTTTCAAGTATGCATTGCGTTGTGGGATGCAGTATTAATTAATAAACAAAGGCTGTGCATCTTTGTCGTAAAGCATAAAGCCTTTTACAACTTTTATCTATTTTACCGTTTGGTGCTCTACACCTTTACCACTGAAATAGATTAACAATAGTTGAAAAGCCTTCAGTTAATTTCTAATCAACATGTCTTTGGAAAGATTCATCACCAAAATAAACTAGTTAGAATTTAACCAATATTAAAGATGACAATTATAAACTATGCTTTATTATTTAAATATTGTAATTGAAAACATTTACTACCTCCCAAAATTCCTTTCTATGGGGAAGTTCTGAAAAATGACTTTTAAAAACTGATCAGCTTGTCCTGATTAAGATACTTCTATAATAGTTTTAGTTTGTATTCCTGATTCGGTTTTTAACACCTCCATGCATTCAGGCTTATATTTGAGGCGTTGTGCTCTTTATCTGCCACCACTTAGTAAATCGGTTTCTCAGAAGCTGGTTATACACTTACACATAAATGACCACATGTATAACTCTCCCCTCTGTCATAATGAGTACTAACAAGGGACTCATTAACCAGTTCACTGATTGGTGTGTAAAAGCCTCTCTTAATTGTGAAACTTTGCTGATCTTTTTTTTTTTTTTTTTTTTTTTACTGCTTTAGTCAATTATAATAATAAAAAAAAACTTTAATTTTGTAAAAGATTAATCAAGAAAACATCTTATTTCCTACACAGCACATACTTTTGCTCTCTTCTCTCTCTAATTGTCCTCTAAAGAGACTGGGCTCTCATTCACTGCGCTAAGCGAAAGGAGCAGCAGTCAGGTAATCTGTTAATCTCCCCTCCATCTCCAGCTTCGTTTTTCTCTCTATTCTTTTCTAAAACAGTTCATATTCAAATCAGCTTGTGTATACGTCACATCCCCTGTAGCACCGCATAATATTGTCCCACAGAGCCGTCAAATTCACCAACAAACTAAAATTATTTAATCTTAACCTCTTCGTCTTTGAATTTTAGATATTTCTTCTGGGTTTTAAACTCAGATTTTACTTCTCTCCCCTTTTTTCTTTTGCTTTTCTTATTCCCTCCCCCCAAACCGTTCTCTCTCTTTTTTCATTCTTTGCCTGGAGGTTAGCGCTAAACGTGCATCATTCAGCGAAAAACAAAAGAAGTGAATTGATTGGGTTATCAGCCGCTGCTCTGGTGGACCCTTTGATCAGAACTGAAAAGCTGCGCTACATGTCAGAATTCTGCTTCAGCAGCTCTTTCCGAGTTTTACAATTACTACACACCATGGTCACATCCAAAGTTTCCTCCTTTCCTCTCTCCCCACAGTCTTAGGGTTATAGCCTTCGGCAGGGAGTGTTATTACAGCTCATTCAGCTTTCTCCCTTCTGTGCATTTAACGGGGGAGATTCTGTTAAGGAGATTGGGCTGCTGTGGTAAAATGGCTGCAGAATCACTGATGCTGCTGTAGTCAGGACATAGTTCCCTATTCATGTCTCCCAGAGCACATAATAGTGGAAATTCCTGCCCCGCTTTGAGATATTGCCAACAGCACAAAAAAATTCTTTGGATGAGCTAACCTTGAACTAAGGTGGAGGAAGTGGCGAATTTTGCCAGTTCATTAATAACTAAACAGTGCAAGGCAAGGCCAGCAGGTCGGCACGGAGCAGATCTGTTTGCTTCATTCTACTTTTCTTAGGTTCTCTCATAACCTGCAAGGTCAACAACAACAATAGAAGAGGAACATTGGCTCTACTCTGACCTGATGCGAGGCAATAGTTCATACATCAGATTAATGCTCACTGTATTACAGTAACTTCACATTTGAGGAAAACACTTGAGAAGAACAATGAGCCAGGGCGGAAATCCACCAAAAAAAATAAACACGAGGATTTCAGGCACACACATAAGTGTTAATGTAAAAAAGAGGCATTCATGAAAACAATAGGATAGGTCTGGTCTTTTTTTTTTCTTTTTTTCCTTCAGAAAGCCTGAGGGTTAAGGCTCCTAAACAGTCACTGTGCTTCCTCAGTAATTGGCTGGCTGGTACTTAAGGCCAACAGCTTTTAATAAGCAATAGAGGCAGGAGCCAAACTGACAATAACTGCTGCCCTACATCAATTATTGGATACATATCCATCACTCCCTGACTTATATGTGACCCCAGGCACCTGCCAGCTAAGGTATCGACTGGCCGGCTTTCCCCAGTGCAAGTGACAAGTTCCATTTGCAATCACATTTATTAAACAGCTGTTAAAATGAGTAAAGGTCTGGGCCAGCACTCGTCCCACTACCAGTTTCAGTAGTTGAAAATAAGTGAATTTCTCAAGTGCATAGGCATAAAGATGAATGGAGTGGAATGATTTGTTATTTCTCAGTCTCCCTTTCTGCTCAGTATTGAGGACTGGCTTTTTACTAAATAGGGTAAAACCCATCTATTTTTTTGGCTATGGGTTAACTCGCCCCTTAGCAAGTATTGTACACCTTTTTCATACTGTGCTATTTCCTCCCTGCTACTTGCATTTTGTACCCGTAAACAAAACCACTGTTTACATTTTGTTCATTTAATCATTGCCCATTGAGATGTTTATATTTTGTTTTGATAAATCAGGATATAGTAATATATATGTGCTCAAATCTCTGGTATAACTTAATTGTGAGTTATTCAAACTGACTCCTTATCAAGCCAAAAATAAATGAGTGTCTTCTTGCTGACAGATAATACTTGTTGGAATCATTTATCTTCTCTTCAAACTATAAGTTAAAATAGAAAATTACTTGAAATCTCTATCATATAGGGTAAAAAATTGTTCCCAAGTCTGGTATGAATTTACTTGATTTCCTTTGTGCCAGAAACATTTGGATACAAGCAAACAAATATGTATGAAACTGTGAAATGACCCGAACCGGTTTCTAATAGTAACAATTTTGGTTACTATTTTTGTTAGTTATGTCAGTGGTAAGAAGCATTCCCCACGTGTTGAGGAGGCATTCCTCTTCTGGCTGCTGGCAATAGTGTAACTAGTTTACAAGTTTGCTGCATTCTATCCAGCCCTAGAATCTCTCTCTTACTCATTTTAACTGTTTGCTGGGCAGCTGAAGGAGGGAGTCGCCCTGGCCTGATAGCAAATATCTTGTAATAAAAATACCTATGTAGTTAGATTTTTATGCCCCATGCCAACTCTAATTGACTTAGAAACCTCAAAGACTTTGCTAAGTTCACATGAAAAAGATAAGATCTCACATTTAACACTTTTCTCTGTATCTCGTGTGTACATACATTACCTCTGTTCTTGAATTAACTGAGTGACACCCACTATTACTTACATAAAAGACTTCTACACTTCTACACCAAACTTAAGGTTTCCACCTCGTTAAAAAAAATAAAAATAAACAAACGAAGCGCAGAATTATCTAGAGAATGATCAGGGCTGAGATTCAAACTTTCTTATTAACCTTGTTGTCATTGTGAAAAACTAGGAGATATAAAAGGGCAGGAAAATGATGAAGGGTCTGCTGAAAAGCCGTGTTGTGTCCTCCCACTTCTCCCCCTTCTCTTTCTCCCAGCCCTCCTACTCACCTCATTCCCTGCCTTATTGAATTATGCCTTTCCTAATTGGCTTCAGTGGCGCTTAAAGCAAACAGTTTAAATAAGTAAAAGGCACTTGGACGAGGAAGCAGGGCCTTGCAATTATTGGAACTACATCAGTCAGGCTGCTCTGCACTGGGGCCGCTCTCTTTCTCTATCTCTCCCCCTTCATCTCACTCTTACTTATTCTATCCTGCAAGTGATATTTTGGCGAGTTGATAGCACAATAAAACAGAGTAGCTTGAAATGATGTGGGTGTGTGTGCGACAGACTACACCAAGGTAGCAATGAGCAGGACAGGCAGAAGAGTGACAGGTAGCCTACAGTGCTAGTATCTATTATCTAATGCCGTTTAATCATGTGGCTCACTGACATGTTTATAAGGCTGAACTTTCCGCTGCCATTAGAGAAAAAGAGAAGCGAGGGCCTCAGCTCAACCTTTGGGCCCCCAGGGCAGGTTGGGCCCTTTACCTCCTCTCCAACACCTATTATGTGCTAATTACAGCCATTCTTAAACTATGCTTACAAGGAGTTAATTTAGTGCGCCATTACTCTGGTCTATATTTCAGGGTGCTGTGTGAAAAACCCTTGTGGGACTTTTTTGAAGCTGTGTAGGCGAGGATGAAGAGTTGGAGGAAATGAGTGAAGAGTCCTTTATAGCAGAAAGAATAAAAGGTGGATGTGGAAAGTCTTCTGGGCAAGCTCGTATGACACCTTTGAGCTAAACGTTCAGCCAGACAAAGAGTATTGTTGACAGTTTTCTTTCACTTGTAGGGATTTTTGAATCAGTAACTAAAAATAGGCATGTGGGACGTATTTAATCTAAAAAAATATAAATTATATCACTTGTGCAATAGAGTCACTGGAGGGAGGTGTGGCACTAAAATAATTATATGTATTTCTTTTAATATTTATAATAATGAATTTTAAGGTGCATCACTTTTCTAGTCATTGTCAGTGCTCTAGGAGACTGTGGTAGGAGAATGTGGACTAAGTCCCTGTCTCAGCTTGCAGAAGAATTAAAATATTTTCAGGGCAAACTGAAACAGCTAAATGCACCTTGTAAAATTATGAATTACATTGTGGCATTTACATAAAGTTAATTTTGTACTAAGGGGCTTTAAATGTGCAATGAAAATTTACCTGTCACCATCCACAAACATTCAAGTGTGCTCCGTTCAAGTTTTTGCTAAATTTTCACCATTCCATCTGAATGCTAAAAAGCGCACCCATTCTTCCAATTTGTTGTTGTCCCATTCTGTTGAGCCTGTGTGAACTTAAACCTCAATTTTGTTCAGAGCTGACGGGAGTGGATCCTGATGTAGCCTTCTAGTGTTTTATCTCGTCCGCTTCAACTGCTCAGCATTCAGATGGAGTTTTCTCCATGTCCTGGTTGTAACTAATGAAACCAATAAGCAGATAAAAAGATGCTTATAATAGGAGTCTGTATAATTAAAAGCGGTGTAAAGATACTTGCGTTTGTGCCGACCGTTCTGCCACATGTGCAGAAATTCTAATTCTCCATCAAAAAAGGACCCATTTGTGCAATTTTCTGTTTCTTGTTGACCATGTCAGAAATTGACTAATTAGCTCTTGTGTGTAGAAGCTGCCATATTCTTCATCTGAAGCCGGACATTGCAGGGTCAAATGGTTTCGGGACGTCTGTATTGAAACAAACCTTTCATATACAACAGAGCTTATTGGCTTATTCATACTTTATTTTAATTTTATTTCCTTTTTAATGGAATTAGCACAATTGCAAAAAAAAAATTCACATTACCCGAATACAGAGAAAGATTTGCAAACATTTGTAAAGGAAAGTTTATTTATAGCCTTCTTATCAGGCATAATTTTGTAACACCTGCTAGTTTGCTAAACTCCATCAAACAGGACATCAACTAAACAATTGACCAACATCGGACAGTTTGGCACCAGGTGAGACAGTAGACTCTTAACTTTATGTCTTTTAAGAAGGTTATTCAGTCATATTTGGACTGTTATGCTTTTTTTAAGTTCTATTTACCAGTAGACCAATCCTGTCAATCCTTACAAGGCCTGCTGCCTAAGAGGCCGCACTAGCAGCATGGCTAATTTTCAGTTTCTATTTGGACAATTTCTATTGAAGGCGTCCACCAGTTAGTATGTTGTCCCATTCTGTATTATTATTGCTATTGTTTTTGTGTCATACTGTACCCATGCCAAATTATGACCCAGAAACCAAGACAGACGGTGAATATCAATTTCTGTGATGTTCACTGATTCAAAGAGTAGAGGGGAGGGGAAAAAATCCAGGGAAAGTTGATCCCATAGTGGCATTTTTAATTAATTTAAAATGACTTTGTTGCATCTCGAAGAAAATGATTTTAAGACTCGCTGCCAGCTGTAGATTGGTGTGTAGCAAAGCTAAAAACAGGACCATATGTGGCGTGTGAGAGCTGACGACCCAATGGGGACACATAATCTGAGGGGATAAGGACCCCAGAGGAGCAGCAAACAGGAGTAAAGGGAATATGGGCAAAAAAGATGGAAACATGTTCAGACTGCTGAAGAAGGGAGTCCGATAAATGCACCAACAGAGCCATGGTGGTGATAAAAGCAGGTCCGGGCTCAGGGGGGTAATTAAACGGGTTGCTTCTTATCTCTACTAGTGACATACTGGCACAGCACCCCATGTATAAAGGACATATATCCAACCCTCTGGAAGCTTGTGTTGGTATGTATGTCTGTGGGCATGTGAGGGTAACACTTGATGTGTGCTGTCTGTTTATTTGAGGCCCGTGCTTCAGCTGTGGCTCTGCCTCCCAGAGGCAGGAGGCTATAACTCCATCACCTTCCCGCCTATTGACTCCCTCCAAGGGGGATCGATACTGGAATGATGGCCCTCCTATGTCTTGCCCATCCATCCGCTAGGCCATTGAGTGTATGTTAATGTTATGAATTATCGAGAGAACAGTTACTATTGATTGGTGAGGATTATTGGTGGGCTGCGTAGTGGAAGGAGAAACGGAGGTGGGACTTGGGAATGGCAGCCTGGAAGGGAAGAACAAGTCAAAATTCTGCAGAAAAGTAGAAGTATCTACTGAGATTGTTGACCCCGCAAGGGTCCAGGTCAGAGGTGGCCACTGGGCAAGACTGACTGCTTAATTCTAATCTACCATAAATATTTTATATTTTTTTAAATTTAATGCTTTAAAATTTTAAATAATGCAAATGTATTTTTATTTTATTTTTTTTTTATTTTTTCTAGTTTGATTCAGAATTTGTTTTCTTTTTAAAATGTCACAATGTTTTTACCTTTACCTCCACCGGTAACTCCTGAAGTCATACTCTAGTTACACAAGTTAATGATTTAAGATGGATTTTATTTTTTCCACTCTTTATCAAGCCTTACAGTACCAGACACAACCAGGGCACCATAGCTGTGAAGACAAATCTCAAAATCTTACATTTCTCACCAGCAAAGAAGATTTTCTGTTTGTTCTGGCTTGATTTACTCTCCTGTGGCCCTATTGCCCAGTACTCTACTGTAAGTCCCTTGAATCTCCTTCTGCTCACTGTACAATTGTACACATTGATATTTACATTAAGAAATAACATACTGGAGAAAGATTTAAGGAATGGGCCTCAATTGAATTCACAGGTTACCTTTCTTATTTTCTGTTTTCATTTGAAGGCAAAAGTCTGAGAGTTTAAGTGAGGCAAGACTAAAGTCTGCACACCTAATACTGTAAAAACATTGACCTCCACCCCTCAAAGAATCACATGAACATTCAGAAATACCTCCGTACACACACCCATGATCATGACTGCCAACGTTTACAATCTCCAGTTTGTATGGTTTGGAGTGGCTCTGAGTTCTCACAGGGCCCTGGGGAGATGAAAACGGCATTTTCCCAGGCAAATGCTAAACTTATCAGCTCAGACTGAAGACGTTTTGCTACTGTAGTCTAGGAAGAGATTTTATTTTTTTACACCTACAAAACAATTTTTTATCGACTTCAGTATATTTATAGCATCACTGTGATATCACAGTAATATATATTTATCACTGGAGAAAAGAGCTGTGCTTCTGTCTCCATCCATTGACATCTATGTCCCGAGAGAATCTCAATGCAAGACAGTCACTCAATCATGTGTTGGGTCTGCCCTGCCGTCTCTTCATAATGAGGTGTTCAGAAGGAGCTGCCCAAGAGGCATCTTGAGCAGATGCCCCTACCATCTCACCTGCCTCCTTTTAATATGGAGGAGCAGCAGCTATCCTTCAAGCTCCTCTTGAATGGTGGAGCTCCTCATCCTATATCTTAGGCTGAGCTCTGCCGTCCTATGGAGGAAGAATGTCTCTGACAAATGGAGTGATTTGGATTTTGGCTATCTTCTGCTCCATTGTACCTGTACCATTACCTGTTACCCAAGACACTGTCCTCCATCATCTTTTTCTTTTTAAAAATCCTTGGCCTCAGGCTTAAAGGTATTCACTCTTGCATTGAGGTGTAGAAAATGCAACCAGGACCACATCATCTCCAAAAAGCAAAACTGATTCACTTAAGATTCCCAAACCAGACACCATCTTCTGCAGGACTGCACTTTTAGAACAGGACTGGTGATGAGGCCACACTGACAGAGTCCAACCCAAACCAGGACCAAGTTTGACTTGGTGATGATCATGCAGATACAATTTTCTTTGGTTATACAGAATCCAAAACTATTACAGACAAAAACAATTAGAATAATTTGCACTAATTTTAAAATGAATTCCTATCAAGTCTAGTTGGCTTATTGAATTTATTCTATTTGATGGCATGAGATGGACCCTCTTTTTTTCAGTATTTTGTTCACCTTAGGAGGCCTGGTATGTAACTTTGTGCTGTTAATCTGCAACACTAAACAAAAATGTTTATCTGACCTTTACCCCTTATCCTCCTTGGTAAAGGAAGGACTTAGTGTCACAATATTCTTGTTAGTCATCCAAAAACATTGAATGATTCAAATACAGGCAGTTTTTTGCAGTTTGGAAAACAATCTACATGTACTTCTTTTCCTGTTAGAAACTGTACTTTTTGCTGGTTTTTACAATTTAAAGTCTTATGGCTCACTGGTCTTACCATGCCAGCTTACCTTTAGACACTGGAACCATTTTGGCTCTACGACCCCCTTGGTTGGCAGCTCAGAGGTCTAACAGCGGTGTGTCAACATTAACCTCCCCCACGCTTCCTCGGTCGTTACATAAATCACATCTAGGTGGCAAAAAGTGTACAATGCACGTTTTGAAAAGGTTTTGTGAAAGGGAGCGTACAGATGTGACTTGGAGTGTTGATGTGTGCTTGTTTGGATTTCTCTGTTTAAACTATTGTACTCTGTACCTGTCACCAAAAAGGGCACTTTTTTGGTGAGAGGTTTCTTATTAAAGGTAAGGTGAGCTGAAGATTGGATGAAATGTGATTGGATAAGAAAAGTTAGCTTAGTGGGATCTGAAATTATGCTCCCAAATAAAAGCATTCTACTTTCAGATGAACTAATTGTTATTTAGCCCGGTTAGGAATCACTGGATGCTACCCTTCAGTGATGTAATGGGCACCGTCAGATATAGCCACACACCCTGAAGTTGACACCTAAATATTCTGGAAGACTACTTATCTCCCCACTCATCTCCCATACAACAGAAACTGAGACTAGGCAGTTTGATGTATTGAGAAATATTATTTAATAAAATAATGTAGCATTGAAATAAAATCACTTAATAGAAATTAACCTTTAGTTAATCTGACTTTATTGAATTACATAGACTTTTAGATGTATTATATTAAACCTGAACTGAATTGGATTGCATAGATGTGGTATTTTTTTGTGACGTTCTCCAAGAACTTTGGCTGTGAACTGATAATATACACAAAAATGGAATTGAAAAAACAAACAAACATACATCTGTACACTGAATTTTATATGATCTGAACCACTTTGGCAGCCCCAAGACTATTCTTACTGGGACTATTAGAATATTATCACCATATTCCATAACTCTGAGTACCTGTAATGTGATTGCCGTACACTGCTGCAATTTCTGAAAGTACCATAATTAAGTATTTTTTGTGTATATGTGGTAGTGCTCTTCTGTGTGTAACAGACGGAGAGGTGGAATAAACTTTTTTACTAGGGGTGTATGTCTTTATTTAGACATGACGAATGCTTGGAGTTAAGGGACACTGCATGCTGAAACACAACAGGCACATTTTATTGCCTATCCACTAAATATGTATTTCTGTTCATTTGTACTCCAGATACTAATAAAAAGTGCTACATGCATGAATTACATTCATTATAAGATCAATTTGGACTTGAAAGTTTCAAAGTGCTCTTTGTTTACTTTTGACCCGCACAATATGTTGAGCTCACCATGTGTACACACATTGATTATTGGCAGTATGAAGGGTTGGAAAACCAAATTTCTACCTGTCTTGTTAAAACCACGTTTGCTTTAAAGAGTGTTAGTAGTTTTCACAATTTGCATGTATTTTTCCACAGTAGCCTTTATTTAATTCATATTATGAGGTAGTTTTAAAGAATTTCAGCACATTTCTGCCTGATGTTTTCCCTGTACAAAAATGTTCTCCACTCTGAGCTCAGACAGAGCGAATGATCCTGTGTCAGTCAAAAATACACTTGCTTGAATCATCAGACTCATCTAGTCACTGAGTTGTACTCTCACAAAGTTTATGACCTTTAGTTAATCTGTGATGTTGTTGCATTGGCAGTAAAACTTTGCTGACTGATAATGCTGGTAGTCATGATTATGACGTTGAGAGAGCTGCTAAACAAAGCCACAGCTTTGGGGTTGTGGCCATCAGGTGTGATTAGAGTACCGAAAAATTTTACTGAAATAAGAATAGCACTACTTCAAAAATATTTTACTCAAGTAAAAGTAAAACATAAGAAATCCCTCCAGTAAGAATAAAAAATATTTAGTAAGGCTTCTAAGGTACTGAGTAACTGGTCACAAGCTGATGCAATATTTTAAAATGATGTAATCAAAGAGATGCTGTTAGCAAATTCTAGCATGCGAAAGACTAAAATAAAAAAATAAAGAAAAAGTACATTTTGGAATAATTTTGTAATATTAAAAAAACTATAATTAATACTTACAGTAGGTATTGTGTATATGTTAGAACAGGGTAATGTACTTCCAGTGACAATATATAGTGTTTACTGTGTCTCCAACAGGACCAACAAGCTCAGCAAACAGAAAATAACATTAAAACAACAAAGCTCATACTAACATGAGCTTTTAACTTGGACTGTTGGTCTGTCTCTGTTTATAATACATTTCTGTTTAAATATTTTGCTCTTTCTTCATCAAAAGTTACTTGTATTGGATAAAGTGCATATCCAGAAATGTTACTCAAATAAGAGTAGCAGTAGTTCATCATAATATTAATCAAGCAATATTAAAAGTACAGTGCTATAAAACTACTAAAAGTTTATTTTTTCCAAAAAAAGTAGCTCAAGTAAATGTAACTGAGTGAAGGCAACTAGTTGCTACTCATCTCTGGTGGCCATCATATAATTTTGATGCATCCAAAAGAAAGCAACAAAAAACAAAAACAAATCAGACTAAGGCTGGGGAAGATCATTCTGACTTTAAAATTAAACAAAAACAACAGTGCTGTGATGCAGTTTTACAGCTGCTTTGGGTTGGGTGCAGCACATAATAACAATGCTGCACCTTAGGTAAATTTCTATATACCAAAGGGTATGAGGAGAGAAGGATATATAACTATTATTCTTGAGTGCTATATATAATAACAATCACCAAAGAACTGCGTGTTTAGATCCAGATGACTCCAAAGCACTTTACACTACATTCAAACACTGTTTTCATGATAGGCTAATTTTTGTGAGAGAAACAGAAACTTAAATATCTAATAGGTTTTAAATATAAATAAAGATCTGCTCATTGTCCATGCCATCCTATCCTTGTGAGGGTGAACATCTTCAGTGATCATTAGGCAGAAGACGGGGTACACACTCAGGTCAGGTTGCCAGTATGACAACCAACCATATATTCATACTGAAGGATATTTTGGAGCAATTCCTAACAATTTTTTGGACTGTGAGTTGAAGCTGGAGTACCTTTAGATTGCATTGGAAGAACATGCAAACTTTTTGCGGAAAGAATCCAGGCAGGCTTCGAATCTTGCTACCATCTACACTTCCTTAAAGGTTCTGCCAATCCCCTGGTGGCATAGTCGGTAGGACTTTTGAGCAACTATTCAAATAACCCTTATTTATATTATCTGATTTGGATCAGAGCAGAAACTGTAGATAGTATTCTATATACTATGATGCAGTATGTATAATAGTCATTAAAACCTATAATTTGTTATTCTGATATGCAGTTAAAATTTTAAATCAACAAAAAAAAATTAACTAAAAGCCTAAGGAAAGACTATGGAAACAAGTCAGGTTTAGTCGGCTCATTACATTGTCAGTAAAATTTACCCAACCAGTGAATAACACCAAATCAGTCTTTTAATAAGTTCATAAATAGTGAGCCAGAGAAGATGGCAGTTCAACGGGGGCCTCCTAAATAAAAGTTGCTACGTGGAAGGGCATATATCAGGATCAGGCCATAAAGCCTGCCCTTTTCGTGTGGGGAGTAGTGGGAGTAGTTGACTCCTGTCTGCTGATAGGAACTCTAAATCACTCAGGTCCCCACCCTGCCAGCATCACACACACACTCAGACCCTCGTAAATGTCACCTGTTAATCTGGCCCCAAGTGCTCCTCAGTTCACTCACTCAGTAACGTAGCCATAACATGTCCTGTTCAAGACACAGACTCCGCTGTGGGTTTCTTTTCTAAAATCTTTACTCAAGTCGGTGTTGTCCTTCTCACAAAGATGTAAACATGCTGATTGTCCTCTGCGTTTAGTTTTCTCAAAAACAGTTGATCCCAAAATTATCCATTCTCCTGGCAGATTTAGGTTTACAGTAATCATTAATTTTACCATAATATTTCTTCCGACTGGAGATAAAAGTCCTGAAGTGAATTTATTTGAGAATCTATGGAAGGGGCTAATTATTAGAGTAATGAGAAGGAAGCCTTCCAACTTAAAAGAAGCCCATAACCTAACATAAATTGTCAAAATATCAATGAAACATTAAAAAATCCTGCCAGCTGCAATGATTGCTGTCATGCAGTATATCCCTAATTATAAAAAGAAACTGTATAATTTTCAGCATGACATTTTTAAAATATTTTTCTAAAAAGAAGTAAATTATTTTTTTCATTAACTTAATTTTGAATAATTTTTTTTTACATTTTAATAGCAGTCACACTCATTTTTATCAGAAAAACCTTCTTGATTGAATGAAAAAACTTACACTAAATATTCTAGCAGTATAAATAATTTAGTGCTTAAATGTATGTTGTCTGTTTGCAAAAGGAACATATGTATTATAAAGCCTTTTAACACTTGATTGAAATAGTAATTTCAGTAAAGAAATGGGGCAATTACAGTTGGGAAAAAAAGTATTTAGTCAGTCACCAATTGTGCAAGTTCTCCCACTTAAAAAGATGAGAGAGGCCTGTAATTGACATC
>CAEGAE010086634.1:0-16517 GCA_903067095.1 Girardinus metallicus | reverse complement strand
TGTCAATTACAGGCCTCTGTCATCTTTTTAAGTGGGAGAACTTGCACAATTGGTGACTGACTAAATACTTTTTCCCCACAGTATGTGATGACTTTCCTCAGTTTCTATCTTTATGTTTTAGGTATCAAGAGAAGGAAGACTCCTGACAGGAATATTCCAAGTGTCTACAGGCAAATCTATTTACTACCAAACACTGCTGTCAGATCCAAGTTATGTTCTACATCTGGAATCTCACTTCAGAGGAAGTCTGTCAGGATTGTTGTGAAGCAGACTCAACAAACTACTTTTCATGTATAACTTGTTTGTGGTGGAAATAAAGTTTACAGTTAGCTAACATTCACATGATGTTTCCTAAATGGTTTTAAATATGCACATTTAGTAAAGATGGTTAATTAATATAAACAAAGATGTAGGGATGTGCTGATATAATAATATTGCTGTTATGGCTGATAACCAGTATTTGCCAGTGTTACAGTTTTCCCGACTATACAGAATCTAAGACTAGATCTTTTTCTTTTTTCTTCAGTCAAGCCCAAAATAAATTTGTAAAGTAGTTGCCTTTCTTTAAATAAGGAAAATATGCAAAACCCCTTTAAAGTTTTGGATCTACAATGATCCAAAGCACAATCTGTTCCTAAGTAAAGTTTATTTATAAATCGTTTTTCACAAAGTGCTGGATAATAGAAATCAACCTTAAAACCATACAAAACATAAAGCCAATATTAGAAGCACAATAAAATAAAGAGATAAAAGCCTGGGAAAATAAAAATGTTTTAGCTGCTTTTTAAAAACTTCCACAGAGTCAGCAAAACGGAGCTGCAAGGCTAAACTGGGGCCACCGACTAAAAGGCCCAGTCCCCTTTAGGTTTTAACCGTGTATGTGGAACAACCAAGAGATTCAGAGTTTGAGAACGAAGACCAGGAGCAGAGAATATTTAGTTAAAAGCTGACAAAGATTATCAGGAGCCTGGCCATGTAATGCTCTGTAGGTCGGCATAAGAACTTTAAAACTAAATGCTTGGTGAAACATTTTTGTTTTTTTCTAAAAGTGGAAGTTTTAATTGTGTCATGATTACAAAAGATTATAACAATAACTTGGTGCCGTGATCCCTTGGCTGGACAGCTGCAGAGGTTGGCGATCAGAGTTCAGGTACCGACCTGAACATTATCCAGCCTCATACCTCATTAAGGCTTTCATGAGAGGAGGGCTGCTCGGCGGCTTCACAGCTTCAGCATTCTGGGATCAACAAACTTAGAGTAATCAATTGTTATCTGGTGAAAGGCTCACTCAGACTATGAAATAAACTTAAATTTTAAAATCTAATATTGCAAAGGATAAAAAAGACACCACAGGTTTTAACATGTTTTTATGTTTACATGTGTTTGAATAAGTAAACGATTATGAATTCTTAAAATGTTGGGTAATAAGTGGCAAAAACTATACAATCACAGGAGAGAAGGAAAAAAATTAAATAATAGAAAATACCCAGATAGAAAAACAAACCCTGACCAGCTCCTGTTTGCTTCTTTTCTTTTCCTTTGTCTGAGCCTTGCTGCGGTGCATCTGACCTCTGACCTCAACTCAAACCTGTCCTCCCATGAACCAGATAATGTCCCTCCCTCATTACCAGCTGATGAAAGTGATCAAGAAAATCAAGAAGACAAAAGACTTCCATCACCTCCAGACTACAGTTGGGTCTCCTGCTGGACATTCAGACTGAAACTACACCCTGTCTGTGAGACTGGCAGCACCAACCCTGTGGTCAGACAGATAGACAAGCAGTTCCTGGTCTACAGCAACTGTTTGGACTGGTATCACAACCCCAAGGTTCTACCTGCCTGCACATGTTTTCATCAGAGTGGAAAAGGAAAAGATGAACATGCTTCAGAGACGAAAACACCACACTGAACTGTGTGACGCTTGTTTCATCTGTGACAATATGGACATTGGCTGAGGGACAGTCTGGACAACCTAAAGATCCAACACCAGAACCAGTTGGATTGACAGGAAGTAGGAGAAGAGAGACGGTGGAGGACTACGCTGCAGCGACGCAGACACGAAGAGGGGGGAGCGAGATAACTTATCTTGGAGATATCCAAGATAAGTTATACTCACACATCGCTTTATACTGCAACAAAGACTTGCTTACTAACCCTGTTCACATACAGGAATTATCTAGCCAGAAAAGAATGTCTCAGAGGCTTTCATGTTCAATATTAGACAAATTCTCTCAGTTTGTCCCTGTTAACTCTGCGTCCTGAACCTTTTGTTCAGGACGCAGAGTTCTAAACGATCCCACTCCTAGGGATCGTTTAAGGGTCCATGAGGCATATATTGGGAAACCGTGAAGGGGAAATTGTACTCACTAAATTTCAACAAAGAACTCACAAAATTATGCCACTAAATTACACCAACTAAAAAATGATACAACATTCTAAAATGTTTATTTTATTATTTTTATGTGAATTTTTTAAAAAAAAGTTCCTGGAAAAAATAAAGTCTCGAGACTATTTAAAAGTTTGGAAAACATTTGATACGCATCCTTTTGAAAAACTACATATCCTAGTTTGGAATTAAATAAAAATATCTTTAAGTGTTGAAGAATTATTAATACTGCAGTGTTTGTATACCATAAAGTAAATTGTATATTTATTATAACATAATAAATATACATTTATTATGTTGATTGAAATTGGTAAAGTGTTCCAGCAGCAGAAAATTTGATCAGTTGTTGCTGAATTCTAACATTTGTTTGAGATATCTCTTTCTATTGTCTACATATTACCTAAAGGATCCTGAAGAATTGAGCTTAATTAAAATTATAAAAAAATATTGTTAATAAAACATTGGAAACTTTCTGAAGCTTCAATAAAATTGATAACAATTTGAGTAAAGAAACATAATGAGGACAGTGAAAACTTCTGACAGATGACATTTTGACTGGCTGCAAATCTTACCAAATGTTTTGTGTTTTTGTTTGTCGCTTTTCATGTTGGTGTGTTAGAATTATTATGTGTTATCACTCTTACATTAGTAGTTTTACATGTATCACCCGTATATTACATTACTAGCTTGCTTTTTGTTTAATAGGTTTTAGTTTTACTATGTAAGCTTTTGTCCCACATTTACAGAATGTCTCTGTAGCATTGACTCTTATAACAGAGTGTTCTCATGAGAAAAGAACTAGATGACCTGTGTTCTTTTTATCTTTCCCTTCTGTGAAAATAAAAGGCAAGGCCGAACTGAAAGTTATCAGAACGCGCGGTGGGCAGCTTGTAGAAGCGGTCCTCTGTGTCTTCTTTCATGAAAGCTTGGTTGAAATGTAATGAACTTTGTCTGTGGTTCTTTTTATGTAGGTTGAGAAAATGCCTATCAGTGTGAATGATTGTGTAAGAGTGAAAGAAAAAGTATTTGGTAAGAAATCAATTCAAGTACTGAGTAACTGATCAAATTATCAATCATTTACTACTTTAAAAAATTGTCATAATCAGATGGGCCAAGGCATGAATCCACAAGGGGGAACTTCCAACGACCGCCCACCTGTCTTAGTAACAACCAGCTGAGACGAGACCTCATCATCATCATCACCAGTAGAACACCACAAGATGAAGATCCTCTACCAATTCCAGACCCCATCTCTTTGAAGAATTGCTTTTTACAATATGGGACTACTCCCAAATGATGAAAAAGGCTCACAGTTTTATGGTAAAATAGGGGATAATATTTGATGAAAGGAACTGCCTTTTTACCTGTCATCCATGATGGTTCTACCAATATGAGCAACATTCATGACGAATTGGATAAGTTGTCAAAAGAACAACAAAAGGATGATTCTGGTTTCACATTAAATCAGTGGGTTAAAATTTTCTTTTAAAGTGATTTCTTAGAATCAGAAGAGGGGGATGTAGTGGGAAAATTTAAGGTTACTATTATTATTAGTTGAATTATTGCATAGCAACATGACCACTATATTGGGGAGACATTTTGTACTGAACTGCGGACTTAATGAAAATAAATTTTTCTATAATGTTTAAATAGACATATACTTATTGCTTAGATGTAATATTATTGTCTTAGTTTGTCATCCGCCAATAAAATACAAAAGAAGAAGAATATTCATATCTTAAATGTCGTTTCGTTAACTGTAAGCGGGAAATCAACAGACAAGCTAGAAAGCATCAGTGCTGTAGGTGGCGGTATTGCACCTTTAAGGAGGGTTACAAACCGCCAATGAGCAGAAGAAGGAAAAGGAAAAAGAAGACTGTGACCATGTTAATTTGTTCAAAGTAAATTGAAGAGTTTTCCGTCCCGTCTTACTCTCCTTCACGGTTAGTTGCCAATTAACCGTGAATTGTTTTTGTTTAGTTTAGTGTTTTTTGACAAGGTTGTGTTTCTCGTCCGATCCAGACGTTTTGTCGACAGGGTCATCTTGTACATTTTCTACAGAATATATATTCTGATTATACTAATGCAAGGAAGATAGAGAAGCTGTTAATAGATTTTAGGTGTGTAGAGACGACCAGCAGCATGTAGTTGTGATTGTTGAACTATTTCGGTTCTGTGGCAGATGATGAAGTTGCGGGTCCAGCTGCAGTGTAAGAACCTCCATGAATACTTAAGAGAACTGAATCCTGAGATACTGGACAGACTGTATAACCACCCAGCAACATGTCTGGCTGTGTACAGGTATGCACCGCCCTGTGTTGGACTGTATTCTGTGTACCCAGCCTCAGCCTGTAATATTAAATCCAAGACTTTCTGTTCCAGGGAGCTTCCCTCACTTGCTAAGAACTATGTGATGCGCATGCTGTTCCTGGATCAGCCTCTCCCCCAGGCAGCTGTGGCACTTTGGGTACAGAAAAATAGTCAGAGGTGAGCGAGTCCTTTATCTGAGATTAGTAAAAGTGTTTCCACACAAAGAGCTTCTCTACTCTTTGCAAACTAATCTGACTCCATATTTATAATTTATAAAAAGATATGCTGCTTTTTTTTTTTTTTTTTTTTTTTTTACTGTTTGGGGTTAAAGTAGACTATATTTTAACTGTTTTGGGTTGGCTAGGACCCACTATATTTTTATATGCTCAGTGTCAGGAGAATAAGGGAATTTGTTTTGAGAATACAGAACTAAACGTACACCAACGGTATTATACCTTTAGACAGTTTCAGAATGCTCAGAGGATGATGGTATGATGGCTTTGTGACTGATAACTGTACTTAAAATATTTGATCCAACACTGCTTGCTTGTGTGACATAATAAAATTTTTTTTTTAAAAAATCAACCAAGAGATCAGGAAGAGAATTATGGACCTCCACAATTCTGCTTCATCCCTTGGGTACAAATTCTTGGAGATGTGATCTTCATCTGTTCAAACAGCAAGCATAATATGGGAACATCCAGTTATCATCATGGAGATTGGTTCTGTGTCCTGAAGATAAACATACTCAAATCAACCCCATTCAGATTCATTCAGGTTCTACTAAAGGACTAATCAGCCCTCGCTGTGGTTAAGAATTAAATTCAGCTTTCTAATTTGTATTTCTCTTTTCCCTTAATGAATGAAACCATCATGTGAAAACCTTTTTTATTTACTTAGGTATTTCTTGTCCTTGTTGGTTGATCAGAAACATTCAAGTGTAAAAATCACAAACAGAAATCTGTGAAGAGGTAAAAGCTTTTTCACAACACTGTACCTGTTGGAGATCATTTTTTCTACCTTTTCTCTTCTTCCAGAGTACATTTTTCAAATTATCTTATCAACAATTAGTCCAAAGTCGTTGAAATGTATTAACATTGTTTTGTGTGTATTTTTATTCATATGTAGACAAATGGACAAGTTGTACAAAACTTGTCCATTTTTGTACAAGTTTTGTACAAAACTTGTACAAAAACAAGTTTTGTACAAGTTTTGAGAAATAAGATGACTCTGGGAACCCGAAGCCTTTCTATCAGCCTCTCACAGAACAAAGATTGTCTGATTCTAGTTATACTGGTTGTATTTATTTGTTATTGGTGTTTTCCTGCAGAGATCATGATGACTGTGTCTCAGTGCTGACCGGTCTTCGCCTTTGGCACAGTCAGCACCTTCAAGGTGGGCTTCAAGGATACATTTTAAATCCAGTGTTCAAAGACAACCTGGGAACAGCACTGCTTGGAGGGTATGTTCTGCATTTGGAAAAGCATCATTATTTTTGCAGCTTCATTCATTCTTTGTACTCCAGCCTGGGTGACGTGGCCGAGGCTAACATAGGCACATTTTCACTGCATCTACCAGGCTAAAAACAGATTTGTTATGTTAGAAATTTACACTAAAAATGACCCTGATTTACCTTGAGCTGCTTAGTGGAGATGGTCTTAAACATTTTGGATTAGTTCAATTTTCGAATCATTATGTTTGAGTCATCTTAGTTTAATCTGCACTACAGGTCATATCCTCTGGTAACATGTTTTACCTTCTAAATGAGGAAGCTGCTGTCATTCTGTGCAGTTGCCTGGTGTGTTTGGAATGTTTTTTACAACATGTTGCTGTATGGCACGATGGACCTCACTTGTTTCTAAATGCCCTAAGCAGATCTGTACCATTGATTTTGTTGTACTGCTTTCTGTGCAATGACAATTAAGTGACCTTTACTTTACAGTAGATTGACAGGAAAGTGGGTAAATGAGAGAGAGGAGAAGACATGCAGCAAAGGTCAACGGGTCAGGATTCGAACCCAAGACAAGGACTCAGGCCTCCCTACATACCCGCCGCGTCACTAATCTAATGTAATTGAGGCCTCAGTCTCAATAATAATTGAGACTATTATGAAATTTTGCTCAATATGTACATTTTAAGTGTGCAGTTGAATGACAATAAAGGCCATTCAGTTTTCTGAAGATGGAGTCTCTGAGCTTTTCTTAAAAATTGAATGAGTGTTTTCAGCAAAGATAAGATGGCAGTCCAGAAACAAGCTTTGATATTTAAAATTAGCCACAGTTTCAGCTGGTGAAACTGGCTCCACTTTAAAATCATAAGGGTGGATGCTTTTAACATGTTTAGCTCTTTATCTGGGCTACATTAATATCTAGCTAGCACTGATAGCACCATGTCTGCAGGGTCTTTATGTGAGAGAAATGGCTTCATCTATTAGCTTGAGTTTCTTTTGTAATCCAACCAATGTCATATTATGTAAAAAAAAATTTTCTCTCTTATTCTGCCAGAACTTGACTGGCTAATGCTATGGGCTTCAAAATATTAGAATTTCTCTGCTCTGTTCATTTACGGGATGGTGTTCTGCTCCACAGAGGTGCACAGTGGGCGGACGAGGGGAGCAGCCTGGGGCCTGATCGCCATGCACGCGACATTGAGAGCCTGGACCGCTATGCTATGGAACGCTGGGAAGTGATCCTGCAGTTCATGGTGGGTTCACCCAGTGCTGTTAGTCAAGACCTGGCTCAGCTCTTGATTCAAGCCGGCCTCATGAGAAGGTACAGACAAATCCAGCTCACTTAATGCTTTACCAAGCAGGTACATATAAAGAAAAATACCTAAATTAATTGTAAATCAGATGGTAACCAATTTAATTTCCCAATTACAGTGGAATTTATGCAGAATTTTTGTTATTGTCATATTGCCTGTTCAGGTTTCACTGGAAGATGATGTCAACATGATATAATTGCATTTACTATATTTGCTTTGCAACTTTCATAAGCAGTGATAAGAAAACACCCAAAAGTAACAGAAGGGGCCTTCTGTTACCACAAACAGGCCGAATACTGAAAGTATTGAAAGCCTGAATGTCACTTCAACATATAAAAACACTAATAGAAGAGATTCCTAAATTGAGCTTATTGTAAAAATCACTGCAAAGACCACTTCCAGGGAATGCTGAAGGTCAGTGGCCATTAAGTTTCACATATCTTATTTCCACTGTGCTACTGGACATTTAACTGGATTGAACATCTATGCATAAGTCAGGAACAAAAAATTACTTACTCATAATACAAACCATCAATAATTGAAACATCAGTGTTTAAAACAGTTTTTCTGGAGTAATCTTCATAACAGAAAATATCAATATCCATCAGTCAAATCTTCAAAAAACATCTTTGTAACATTAATGTCTTTTGTGTATTTTAACAAAATTATTGGCTGAACGAATCCCAGGAAGAATGTAAGTGTGTGGTTGTTTTAGTTGTTAATTTCAAGATCAAATTATTGCATTTATTTAACGAAAAAGGTTAATTGCTACAGTAGGAAATGTTAATATAAAGCTGTAGTTGGCCACCCATATGCTCACTTGTTCTAGAACAAGCTCTCAACATTTAGTTTAGTGACTCAAATAGATACTCTGTTCAATAAATTGCTGTCTGAGCGGACTCTAACACAAGATTGTCAACTGGAAAGACCTTTCATGCAGAATGGTCATGTTAAAGGTCAAGACGGAGAACTGTTTCTCATCTTGCTCTCTCATTTTCTTTCAATATAAGTGAGGCAGGGGAAGCACCGTACATCACCTCCGCTGGTTTTCAGTTCCTCCTTCTGGACACAGCCTCTCAGCTTTGGTACTTCACTTTGCAGTACCTCAAAACTGCTCAGGTAACGGTAAACTTGGAACTGGGTAGCAGAAGTGTCGAATGTTTAGTATTCAGGTTGTAG
The DNA here is from genome assembly GCA_903067095.1 of Girardinus metallicus. Taxonomy (NCBI): domain Eukaryota; kingdom Metazoa; phylum Chordata; class Actinopteri; order Cyprinodontiformes; family Poeciliidae; genus Girardinus; species Girardinus metallicus. Next base: position 7,879 of record CAEGAE010086634.1, on the reverse strand, counting down.
CTATGGTCATGTTGTTGTACTCTATTCTGAGGGATTTCTAACTGTAAACATTGCAAAGTAAAGTTCCAAATGTAATTTTTGTTGTATTACTTTACTGCCTTGTTTACTCTCATCCATGTTCAAATCCATAAGGTGGAAAATGCAACATGCTCTGTCCTGTAAGAAAAATAAAAAAAATGGTAGAATTGGTCTTCAACCTTTTTAGTTTTACTGCAAAAAACAATTTGGACAATTCTCTTTTTCTCTTGTATATAAACATACATTTGTGCTGTTTTCTTGTTTTACAGTCCAGAGGGATGGACCTTGTGGAGATCTTATCCTTCTTGTTCCAGCTCAGTTTTTCTACTTTGGGGAGAGTGAGTGCAAACTTTTTTTAGATTCTCATGTTAAGGGTCTTTTTATTAAAGCAACTGTCTGTTGGCCCGCAGCACCACAGGTTCTCCTTAAGCCCCAGTAGTAACAGGCTTTAGAGGCAGTAGTCAAACTCACCGTCCTGGTGGAACTGACACACTCTGATCACCTGTGGCTGGTATTTCCAGACTGATTTGTGTCTTTCTTGTTATTCACCATGTACTGCCGGTGCTTCAGGATTACTCAGTGGAGGGGATGAGTGAGTCATTGCTAACTTTCCTGCAGCACCTTCGGGAGTTTGGACTGGTGTTTCAGAGGAAGGTGAGACCTCTTAATTCACAAGCTCTTTATTTTCTTTTTCCAGTTTTACCCATTGATGCAAAAAGGAGAATGAAAATATCAGATGAGGTGTCATTGTTTTAATTAACTGCATAATTATCATATTTATAAATCATCTATTGTCATGAATGTAATGGTCATTTTCTACATTCACGAGGAGGAGTTGGTAGCTTTTGCTTAAATAGTTTTCATGTGACATGAAAGAAAAGAAATGAGTGTAATCTGTCTGTAGTAGTGTAAAAAGTATTTTTAGAATATAATTCCTCCACCATGTATATTCAGAGGAAGTCCCGGCGGTACTATCCCACCAGACTGGCAATTACTTTGGCTGCTGGAGTAACTACCAGCTCCGCCTCGCCCTCCTCCACCAACATTGCTTCCATTCCTGGAACTAAAGATGCAGGCTTCATTGTTGTGGAAACCAATTATCGTCTCTACGCCTACACAGGTATGACTGAACAAAATTTGTAAAGGATGGTTGGTTAAAAAAGGCCACCTCATTCCAAAATGCGTTTTTTTTCTTTTCGTTTTATAGTGTACTGGCATATGTAACAATCAATTCAGTTTATTTATATTGCACCACTTCATAACGTCATCTCTAACAAAAATCATTTAAATTCAGCATTACATATATTAACCGATTATCACACAGTCTGATGTGAATAAAGGTGTGGACTTTCTGTTGAGTTCATAACACCATATCCCATGTCAAAGGGAAAATCCAATTCATTCACTCAACACTTTTGCCATGGCTGTTCTTGTTAGCCTAATACATTTTTATTAAAGAAAACTTTTTTTTTACTTCTCCACTGAACATATTGAAGATGCCACTAATATGGAAGCAATAGGCCCAGACCTTTGGCCATACAGCTGCAGTTTTTTCAGGTGACAAAACATCATTCATTCATCCCTACAGAATATATTCTCACTTGCTTTTGTTTTTCAGATTCAGAACTTCAGATTGCTCTGGTGGCTCTTTTCAGTGAAATGTTGTATCGCTTTCCCAACGTGGTGGTCGCTCAGCTTACAAGAGAATCCGTTCAGCAGGCCATCGCTAATGGAATTACCGCTCAGCAGGTGTGTGGACTGTCAGGCAGACCTGCACAGTAATGACACAGGGAAGGGAAAGTAAACAGAAGAGATGCAGAACCAAACCAAAAGCTCTTCAGCGCTCCATGTTTTCACCTTTTTTACGTATTACTTGCCAGTTGTTCTCCATAGAGTAAGGTGAGGTAATTTTATTTATATAGTACATTTTCAGCAACAAGGCAGTTCATAGTACTTGTTCTATTGGCATAATCTGGCAATGCACCCACTAATAGACTGAATTCTATTTCATTTTTAATGGACTAATAAACTAAATAAATAGGAAATATAATTTTGCGTTGCATATGAATTATGTAGTTAATAATGGTTTTAAAACATTTTTTTTAAATGATGCATTTAGAAATTTCCTAAATGCATCATTTAGGATAATCACTTATGTTAGGATTATCACTTATGTTTCTATGAAAAAATAGACCTACACACAGATTGTCACAAAACACTGGTGAGTTTTAATTAGTAGATAACTTATGATTAACACAATCCAAAGGAAATATAGGCTGTACTAAACAAAAGATACCTATAATGTGTAGGTTTCTTAACCATCCTGCCCAACGTGTGGCTGTGTGTCTGCACTGATAAAGTTTATGTATGTGTTCCTCAGTTAGGCAGTGTGTTAGTCGACCGGTGGTTCAGCCTGTGGAGGAGTTTTCTCACTCACCTTGTAGTCACGCAGCAACATGGTTTAATTTTTTTATTCTTGTTATGTATATTTTTTTTATTATTATTACGGTGACACGATGCATCAAACTGTGCTGTGTTAAATGCTTGTTGCGCAGAGATCAGAAAAACTCGTCCCACTGAGCTTTGGCAACAAAAACAGTCTCTGGCGCTTTTTAAAAATTCAGTGGACACAAAATGGAAGAGCTACTAAAGCCACATAAATTAAATCTAAATCAACTTTAGCAGCATTGGTACCTTCAATAAACAAATGTTAAATTTCTATATCTGTGTTAAAATGTTACCATTTATGGGGCCCCTGAAGGCCGAGAGGCCTTAAGCAGCTGCTGACTCAAGTTGGATTTAACAGAAGTGCAAATAATTGATATTTTTTTAATCTTACTTTTTTGATTTGCTGTGTTTAAGACTAAACACAGTTGTGGGTTAAAATAGTATTTCACTGGTGATGTTATCTGGTAATATTTTACATTTCCTGTCAACTTAACATCTTTTAATACAAAACACAATGGGCCCCCAGGGGCCTCCTCGGCGCCCCGACCACCTGGCTTAAGTTTTCTGGGGGAAACCCTGCTTAGAAAATTGTGATTTCTTTCATTTCTATTTGTAATAAATTTGCAAAATATCTGAGTATTTTTCCACATTAGAGGGGCATTTTTCTATTTTTCAAAATTGCATTTGTGCATATTATGAAATATGTGATGTACAGTTTAAATATTTTTAGTTTTAATAAAAAAATATATAATTTATATACCAGGAAAAAACATGCGGCTGCACATGACATCTTTTGTACCATGTTATTTGAACATTGTGTTTTATTAGATCATCCACTTTCTAAGGACCAGAGCTCACCCTGTGCTGCTCACACAGGTATTGTTGGCTCACTTTTAAAGAAAGAAACAATGTCCTGCTGGCATTTTAAGGCACCACACAGGCCCTTTATTTTGCATGCATGTGTTTCAGACCCCAGTGCTGCCTCCAACTATAACAGACCAGATCAGACTGTGGGAGCTCGAGAGAGATCGGCTGCAGTTCACGGAGGGTGAGTGTGAGTCCTGTCTGAGCCCAGGGAACCGTTAGACAAAACAGAACTATTCTTTACTGTCCCACAGTGGGGAAAATTCAGTGGAACAGCAGCAAAGTGACAGATAATCAAAGCATGTGGAGTCACACAAAGATAAAAAAAAAAGTAACATACTGTATAGCCAGGACAAAATTGTAATTGTGATTCTGCCCTGGTGGGCTCTAGGACTGGGCCACAGCATGTCATTCACAATAATACCGGTATTAAAAAACCTGCTCAGGAAAATAGACTTTATCGTGAACTGCTAATTTAAATGCTAATTTATGGCGTAAATACGTCAGCCGATCACAGCACTATTAGTTGTAAAGATGCAGGCAAATAGGCCTAAACCACCATTAAAAAAAGAAGAAACTGGACAACTGGATTACAGTCTGGACTGAACTGGACTAATTCTATTGCAGATAGAATTAGCTCATTTTAGCTAATTATCATAGTAGTATAGTAGACGCAGTAGTGTTATGGCCGCTGCAGCTCCCGTAGCGCTGTTACCCAGTTGCACAGAGTTCCAAGTACACCTCGCTGCAGCAAACAGTAAGGGGCAGGGCCAGACCACATGGCAGACCAATACCATATTTGGAAATGGGACCGTTGCTCTCCGGTCTTGAGTGAAATTCTGTTCTTCTCATGGGGACCTTGGAGTATGTCAACTAGAGGTTGTGTACAAGACAATTGTTGAGCATTTTTAACTTTTCAACTCCCCACTTGGTATGGTCACATGAGCTGCAGAATAAAAGACATACTTTTAAGAATACTTTCAAAGCAGGTAAAATAAATCTACCCTTAACATTATGTTTTGTTCATTTCTCTTTAACGGGGAAACTTGCAAACTCAGCATCAGATCAACTATTTCTCCAATTTTATGTTGGCTCCTCTTCTAAATTCTTGTAAGAGAATAAGGGATAGTATTGAGCTCATAACCTGGACATAATTAGCTAAAAATGTTTTTCTTTCCTTCTTTTTTTTCTTTTTCAGGAGTGCTCTACAATCAGTTCCTGTCCCAAGCAGACTTTGAGGTGCTGCGAGACAGAGCTCAGGTTGGAACGTACTTTCTGACAAATAATGCCACCCTGTCTCAGCTTGAAAAATATTCAGCAGCTGACAAGTATTCCTCTGGGTATTTCATTTAAGAAAATGAAAATGTAAGCTTAAATTATATTTATCTGGATAAATTTTAAATTGTATTTATCTAGATATTTATATTTAGACAAATATAAATACATGGGAATCGAACCCAGAACCTTCTTGCTGCAAGGCAACAGCTCTACCAACTGCGCCACTGTGCAGCCCACAAATATAAATATAGATAAATATATATATTTAGACAGATATGTCGTGACTATGTTGTAACACGGTTGATCAGAAGGCTGTTGGCGATCAGTAGCACACTGCTGGCGGATGTTTAGTGTACTATGGAGCAGAAAGCTGAGGTTGTTATCTCTTCTCCAATGGGTGGTGCAGGTTGCTACAATTGATAGTAGCAACACACGCACACCTGCTAGAAGGAAAAAAACGCACCCTGTGCAACACTTTCATTCTATTGGTTGAGCGGTTGCCAGTTGACGGTGCATTTTTGTTTCAAAAGCAAACAGAAAATGTTTTGAAAGCAAGCAGAGAGTACTGCGAGAGCATGAGAAGTTTTGAGTACATTACAAGTTTTGAGAAGAAAGACATGAAGTCCTGCTTTCAAAATGAAAGTGTAAGCAATAGTATTAAATATTTTGAGAACAAAAGACATGTTATCCTGCTTTCAGACTGAAAATGTGTGCTCTCAAATAATGGCAGAAAAATTCCCCCATAGTCACAGACCAACACACTGTTTCCAAGGAGTTATTCCAATCTCAAAACTTAGCTGAAGCTACATAGAAATGGTTTAAGGACAGCAAGGTGGATATTCTGTAACAGCCCTGTCAAAGCCCAGACCTGAATGCAATAGAAAAAATGGCTGTCAGTTTCATTATTTTGTAGAAATTAGTTTTCATTTTGACATTAAGGGCTTTTTGTACATTTTTCATAAAACCATTTCATAATCAATTTGATTGAATGTGATTGATTTGTAGCATCCTGGTTTTCTGCTGTTCTGGTTCTGTTTAATCAAGCTGTCGTTGTGCAGGGTTTGGGCTGTCTGGTGTGGCAGGATGTGGCTCACAGGGTGATGGTGGTGACATCCCATGGACACAGCGAGGTCAAGAGGTTCTGGAAACGACAGAGGTCTCACATATAGCCAGAGGAAGCTGCTCACGGAGCAGTGACCTCACATAAGTTTACTACTGTCAGTCTGGAATCTTGTACATTCTCACATGTTTTTTTTTATTAAATAAATTAATCATATTTGTTGATTTATTTTTGTGGATTTCTGTTGTAGGAATTTTGTACTATTATTAAATTGTGCCTCTATTTGATAAAGGAACCCTCTGGCAGTTTCAAAACTATATTGCAATCATGTTAAACAAAACCTGGCACTTGTGACGCAAAAGCAAGTTATTGTCTTTAAACAGTTTTATAATTGATTTAGATTAATCTAATCTTAGTCTGGTTAGACTAAGATTTCACATTCTTAATTTAACCAGATTAATTCTGGACTAATTCTATTGCAGATAGAATTAGTCCAGAATTAATTACATTCTTAATCTAACCAGATTAAGAATGTGAAATATTCATAGTTTTATTTAAAAAATTAAGTTTACATTTATTACGTTGTGGCTGGAGTGGCACGGTCACATCACCAGGACAAAACCTCAGATTCTCTTTGGGGTTTGCTGGCCAACCAAACACAGGAACACCATGGTCACTGCGTGGGTCAGTACCAAAAAATCAAATCTCCATCCAGCTTGTCAGCAGAGGGATGCATCAAATGCCCTAAAATGTCTTAGGTCAGCTGCATGGACTGCAGAAATCCCAGTGGACCAGAACCACTAGATAAAATGTCACCCAGTCATCAGGAACTGTGGAGACTTTTGGACCACTGAGTAACATTCCAGTTCTTTTCTACTTGGACTTGATGTCATGTTTTTGAAAATGTTTTTCAATTTGTAGTTGTGTGTAGTGATTTGTTGATGTGGTTTGCACTTCACCGTAGGGATGCCCACAACATAGAGCTAACGGAGCAATTCTACTGTATTGAGGATTTTGGTTCTTCTCAGAGAGCTGGCTCTTGTGGCTCAGCTCCCAAAGAAGATGAGCTGAGGCTCAGCTTCTTTAGGAGCCAAAGGACTCTTTCAGCTTTTAATTTATCATTTGCAGCCCCATATTTCAGTATAATTTGGCAAATATCAATGTTTTGCATGATAAATCCTTTTGCACTCCTTGTTCCCTATTTGAGAAGTCTTATACGTTCTTAATTATTTGTATTTGTTCTGTTATATAAGCACACATTCTTACTTTTTTAATCAAAATTTGGTAACACTTTCTTTGACGGGTTGTGAATAAGACTGTCATAACACTGTCATAAACATGACATAACTCCTGTCATGAACATGAGTAAGTCTTCATGAACATTTATGACTGTTGTCATAAAGTCTCATTCAGTAGATCATGACACTTTTAATACAAAGGTGACTTTATTCAAAATGTCTTTGTTATGACAACTTGACATTAACCAAGACATCATGATAAGTGATAAATTTGTTATAAAAGTATTACTGATTACACTTTAGCTTTAATAACATAAAGCTACATAATTTTTAAAGTGTAATCAGTAATATTTTTATAACAAATTTAAGTTAGATCATGATTTCGGTCAAGTTGTCATAACAAAGACATTTTGAATAAAGTCAAGTTTGTATTGAAAGTGTCATGATCTACTGAATGACACTTTATGACAACAGTCATAAATATTCATGAAGACTTACTCATGTTCATGACAGGTGTTATGACATGTTTATGACAGTGTCATGACAGTCTTATTCACAACCTGTCCACATGTTACCCAAAATTTTAATTAACAAAGACAAATGAACACAGCACCACAACCAAATCTACAGAACAGACGAATAATGATAATTATGGGTCTGTTCTGTGCCATTAGGCTGAAAATATAGCTTTAATTTTCCGTCAGATGTTTCTTCTCTTACATGTGTCAATTCTATTTATGGTTTTTGTAAAGGTCATTTTATTTATGCAGCACATTTTCAGCAACAAGGCTGTTTGTGATGCACACTCCTCACTGCTGGGGGATGCACTCCATAGATTCACCTGAGTTGTGCTCTATACATGTCCAGGACAGGTTGCCAGTCCATCTCATGTATATATCCAGGGGTGTGTGTGTGTGTTGGTGTGCGTGGGTGTGTGTGCATCCCACAGCAGTGAGGAGAGTCATGCAGTGTA